>SNQJ01S0001553.1:310297-323096 GCA_010110895.2 Picea sitchensis
ATAATGAAAAAGAAAGGTTTTCCCGGTTGAGGGTTTCCGGTAAAGATCTCTGTGTATTCTGTGTATGAGCCATTGATTAATTTCTGTATTGCTTAAGAATATATATGCATTGCTTTACTTCGCAGGTTTAAAACTTACAAGACATGATCCCCCACTTTTAACTCTCTGTGAGTTCTCTCGCTATCTGCATAGCGCTTTTTCCTGTCCTGATCCATTCTCAGATTCCGCCTTATCTTAACCATGGCATGTTCCATCTCCTTCAACAATTTTGGTCCAAGTTTGAATCTATCCACTGGATTGTCCCAACTAATTGGAACTCTACACTTTCTTCCATACAGATCCTCAAACGGGCTCATCTTCAATGGTTCATGATAACCATTGTTGTAGGCAAACTCTACCAGGGGTACGTACTATTCCCACTGCTTAGGTTGATGCATAACATGCATCCTCAACACATCTTCTAATATTCTATTCAGTCTTTTGATCTGACCATCCGTTTGAGGATGGTATGCTGTACTAAATGCCAATTGTGTTCCCAAGCCTGCAAACAAGCTTTTTCAAAAACTTGAGGTGAACTTGGCATCTCTATCCAAAATTATGGTCTTGGGTAAACCACACAATCTAAAAATATCCTTTGTAAAAACATTAGCAACAATGGCTTTGAAGGTAGACTCAATGGGAATAAAATGAGTTTCCTTGCTCAAATTATCCACTACAACCATGATCACATCATGTTGCTTAGTTGTCCTTGGTAGAGCTATAATGAAATCCATGGAAACTATTTCCCATTTCCACTCTGGAATGGGCAAAGGTTGCAATAACCCAGCGGGATGTCTGTGCTCAAATTTTTCCTATTAGCACTCTAAACATTTTACAATGTACTGAGCAATGTCCCGTTTCATTCAGGCCAATAATATAACAACCTTATTGTTGTCGTCGTTTTCTGGTAATCAGGGTGACCTACATATGGTGTTCTATGGAACTCATCCATAACCAAATGCCTCAAATATGTTGAATTAGGTACATATAGCCTATTGTTAAATGACATAAGACTATCAACCTCAAGTTGATATCCTTCATATTTCTTTTCCATGGGTTCTCGTTGTAACCCTTCTTGTTGTATAGTTTGTGTCATTGATGTCAACACTGTAGGGGAAGATTGTTGGATAGCTTGTGTCATTGATGTCAACAATATAGGGGGAGCAATGACATTAATGACAAGTTGTTTGTGTCAGGATGACAACAATGGTATGATCACATCATGTGATTGTGGATGAGAATGTGATGAAATCTACTAACATGGTAGTGTTATTAATTGAGGCTCTCGGTATCAAAATGAATTCAGAGGTATGCAAAACATCAAGTGCCTACAAAGAAGGAAAGAACCATTTGAGTAAGTGATATGGTCAAAGCTAGTTGATAAATTACAAATTGTTGAGATAGCTAACAAAGTGAAAATTGCTGACATTGTGGGAAGAAATGTTGAGGACCTTAGAGACAAAAGTGAATCATATAGCCAAATGGTAATAGGGACAATTGAAAATGTAGTTGCCAACTTGGGTGCTTCAGATATTAATGCTCATCTGGAGGAATTTCTCATTGATGAAATACTTTATGCGCTTTGAGAGCAGACGAGTGACCATCCAGGAAATTCGATGCCCATAACAAATCGACGATAAACAACCAATGAACCTTCTCAACGATGGAGATGGAATTGGAAAGAGAAATCAACGAAGACGATTTGATTGTAAGGAAGATCGATGGTGACAAGTAGTGCAGTAGAAGTGTGGGAAAGTAATTCTTATCCATCAGATTAGCCAACGATGAATAAGAAACATTGGATCAAAGCCATAAGGATTGTGTAAAAGGTCCCACAACATACAATCTCACATGGAAAATATTTGATCGACAATGGAGATTAGATAAGCCATCAGATCAACGACCCAGAACAAAAGTTGTAAAGGGTAGGAGACTAGCACGAGGGGCAGATCTGACTGTTGACAGAAAGGTCAAATCAACGGTCTATAATCAATTGTGCGCACCTAACTAGCGCGGGGCTTAAAACATAGGCACCCCCCCTCAATTTTGACATGTGATCAAATCAAAATACACACGTTGGCTTATTGCTCATTGCGGCCCCCCTTCCTCGAGATCCGAGTCAAGGGCCTAACCCGTCACAATAAAGCATGTGGTTCCTCATGCTTGGTTCTATGCCCATTGGGATAACTCAAGTAATGAAGGAAAATAAGCCCCGAGGGCTTATACTTTGTGCAAACACTTCAATGGCGTTTCAATGCCCTGATCGGCTTGAAGGATGATGTGGGTCCACATTGTATGTAGAATATGCTTGATTGAACCTTATATATATCCATCACGACAATGAGAACGTACAATGAAGGGATGAATGTGGTGGCATGAAAAGTGTGCAGGAGAAGAAGCGTGAAGATCAGAGGCTCTGTGGTCTATGTGAAGTCGTTGATAAACAATGAAGATGATCTTAAGCTTGAGCACACAAAGGATGACGCATGCTAGAGAAATTTATTAAAGAAAATTAAGATACTTATGCAATTCAAGGGTGGCAGGGTGGAGCAAGGAAAGATTGATTTGGAGCTCAATCAATAGGTTGGTGCCTGAAGTCACTGAGTTGGTGCTCAAGAGGATTGGTGTCCTCATCTATTTGTAGGTTGGTGCCTACAAAGGATTGGTGTCCTCATCCATTTGTAGGTTGGTGCATGGTTTATGAGTTAGAGTTCATAAGAGGATTGGTGTCCTCATCTACTTGTAGGTTAGTGCCTACAAAGGATTGGTGTCCTCATTGACAAATATTCATACATGAATTGATATTCATTTATAAATATTTTTAGGGTCTTCACATTCTGGGTTTCCACCTCTATATTTGTAAATGTGTTGAATACTGTCTATGATTATGATGAGTACATTTCTGGTATAACTGACTGCATGTATAAATCATAACTATGTTTTAAAATCAGATCAAAATAAAAAGTAATTAAAGTATACAATACCAATTCACCCCCCCTTAGTACTATTAAACATTTCAACAATTGGTTTCAGAGTTGGTTCCTTCAACAACAATCTAACCACTGGAAGGCAGATCCCTGCAAATCACATGGATAAACATGAGAGATTATCCTTAAGCAAATCTCCGTACTTTGATGGAACAGATTATGCTTTCTGGAGCACCAGAATGAGAGTGTATCTGTAATCACTAGGATATTATGTCCATTAATCGGTCAATAATGGTTATGAAACTCCAACAAATTCACTTTTTAACATAGGTGCAAAGAAGATCAGTGACAATAAATCAAAAGCCATGAATGCAATTCTGGAAGGATTATCAAAATTAGAATTCACCAAAGTTATGCATTTCAAATCTGCAAAGGCGATGTGGGATAAATTGAAGAACACTTATGAAGGAGATGATAAAGTCAAGCAAGCAAAACTACAAACTAATAGGAGTCAGTTTGAAAGCCTGAAGATGGATGAAGAAGAAAACATTGCAACATATATTCTTCCTCTGGATGGAATTGTAAACATCATCAGAGGCTTAGGTGAAACAATTGATGAAAAATTTGTTGTGCAAAAAGTACTCAGGTCACTTCCTATGGGATTCAATCCTAAGATATCAGCTCTTGAAGATAGAAAAGATCTGGACAAATTAACAATGGATGAATTGCATGGAATTCTTATAGCCTATGAGATGTGAATAGGACAAGAATAAGTACCTAAAAGGGAAGTAGCATTCAAAGCCTCAAAGAAGACTAACAAAAGAAAATAAAAATCAAGTGACAACTCAAATGATGATTCTTATACAGAAGAAGCAAATTTTGTAAGAAGGCTCTAAAGAGGAACTGGAAAATACAAAGGTATGCTTCCTCTCAAATGTTTTAATGGTGGTGTAGTAGGACACCTTGCTGCCAAATGTCCTCATAATAAGAACATGGATGTTTTAATTGTGGTGTAGTAGGACACCTTGCTGCCAAATGTCCTCATAATAAGAACATGGATAACAAAGATCAAGATAAATTTAACCCTAATGAAAGAAGGAAGGGTAAAATTAAAAGGAACAAATACTTCCACAAGCAAAAGAAAAACATTTATTCCAAAGAGGACTACTACTCATCTTTTGAAAGTGACGACAAAATTGAAGATGTTTTTCTCTTCATAGTCCAAGAAACAAAGTCCAATGAAGATGAAGAAAATAACAATGTCCCAAAGATTGGAGAAAATGATGATGTGGATGTTGATCTGGAAGGAGAATTACTTTGTGCCCTAGATGAAATAAAAAGGCTCAGAAGAAATAATAGACAGTTGAAGGAAGAATTGTCACATAATTCTGATTTGGTTTCTCAACTAGAAGAACAAAATAAAGTTGAAGAGGAAATAATGAGTTAACTGTAGAACAAACAAGAATATTGTGAGAAACTTGAAAAAGAAAATGCTACCATAATGAAGGAAATTGATGTACTCATAGTTGAGCTGAACAACATTAAATAATTTGAACAAAATTCCATGATAGACAATATGCTCAATAATCAAAGATCACCATTCGATAGAACTGGACTTGATTACAATCCCAACCCCACATTACAGAGAACTAAGGAAGAACCCAAGATCTATGATATGGCACTAAACAATCCCACTGAATGAAATGAGAACATCAATGAAGCAAACCTCGTTCAACAGAAGCCAACCATCCTTCACAAGAAGAGTGAATTCAGAAAGGTGATGATACCAAGAATACCTACTATGAACATGTATGAATATCTCTTTCTTGGTAACTATTTTTCATGCAACAATTTTGGACATAAGGCAATACATTGCAAAACATATACAAGAAATGACCAAAGAATAAATGGAGGCATGTACAATGCTCCCATAAATAATTATGTGAACATCAAAGTCAAAAATCTCGTTGATAATAGAAATAAGAAATCATTTGCTCCATTGTTTAACTACAATATTAAATGTTATAAATGCCATGATTTTGGCCACAAAGCTCAGGATTGAAAAAGTTGGATACATGCTCCTATTGACAAACAAACTGGTATCAACAAAACCATCAAAGTTTGGAGGAAGAAACAAGAGAATAGTTCTCAGGAAGAATGTGATTTAGCAATGCATGCTCAAGACAAAGAAAGCTATTGGTACATAGACAGTGGATGCTCAAGGCATATGACTTGTGATAAAAACAAATTTCTTATGCTAAATAGAGAGAAGGGAGGAAGTGTTTCATTTGGAGATAATAAATCTGCCAAGATAATTGGGAAAGGTAAAGTCAACCTTGGAAGTCAAAAGGTGTTTTTCTAGTTGAAGATTTAAAGCATGACCTTCTAAGTGTCATCCAATTGTGTTACCAAGGACACAAACTCTTGTTTAACTCCCAACAATGTAAAATAAGAAAAGAAGACACTAGAAGATTGGTAGCAACAACAATCAGAACTCCAAACAATGTATACATTCTAAATAAAATTGGAAGAGAAGTATGTTGTGTGGGACATACAGATGAAAGTTGGTTATGGCATAAGATAATGGGACATTTAAGCTTTGACAACTTATTTAAGGTCAATAACAACCAGGTAGTAAGAGGCATGCCAAAAATCATTAGGCCCTCAAACCCAATTTGTAAACATTGTCAACATGGGAAATAAACAAGAGTGAGATTCAAAACCAAGGAATATTCAACATCAAGACCACTGGAACTCATCCACACTAATCTATATGGGCCAACCAAATCATAAAGTCTGCAAGGTAACAATTACTTCATGTTTTTCATTGATGATTACACAATAATGAATTGGGTAGCTTTTCTCAAGCTTAAATCAGAAGCCTTTGGGAAGTTTAAAGCATTCAAAGCATTAGTTGAAAATGAAATAGATTTGAAGATCAAATGCCTAAGGTCAGATAATGGAGGAGAATTCACCTCAAATGAGTTTAATGAATTATGTGAAGATCATTGAATAAGAACAAACTTCTCAACTGCAAGAACTCTTCAACAAAATGGAGTGGCTAAAAGGAAAAACAAGACTGCACAAGAAATGGCCAGAACTATGCTAAATAAAGCTAAACTGTTAGATGTATTTTGGAGGGATGCAATCTACACAACTGTCTATATTCCGAAAAGAGAACAACTCCGAGCTAATAGTGACAAAACTACATATGAATTGTGGAAAGGCATGCCAACAAATGTCAAACACCCTAAGGTTTTTGGAAGCCAATGCTACATAAAAAGAGATTATGACAACCTTGGCAAGTTTGACTCCATATGTGATGAAGCTATTTTCCTTGGGTACTCCTCTCAAACAAAAGATTACATATGTTTAAATATGATATTAGAAAAAATTGTTGAAATTTCAAATGTAAGAGTGGATGATGAAAATCCTGGAAGGATTAAGATGCAAAAAAATTAATGACCATCCAACAATAACAAGCTATAGTGACCAAGAGAAAGATAATGAGGAAGATAATGTAGAGGAAGAGGAAGAAGAAGAGAAAGAATATGAGGAAGTTAATGCAAAAGAAGAAGAAGAGGAAGCTCCTATACAAGACACAAAGACCCCCTCGAGATATGTTCAAAAGAACCACCCTGAATAACTAATTCTTGGTGATAACAACAAAGGTGTCCAACGAGAAGGAAATTGATAAGATCGCTAGAACATGCAAATTTGTTTCTGCTATCTAAAATAGAACCCAAAAACTTAGAGGATTTTATCAGAGATAAAAACTGGGTTAATGATATGAATGAAGAATTAGACCAGATTGAGAAAAACAAAACCTGGGAGCTAGTTCCTAGAACAAAAGATAATAATGTAATTAACACTAAGTGGGGTTTTAGGAACAAACTGAATGAGGATGGACAAGTAGTGAGAAATAAAGAAAGGCTTGTATGTAAAGGATATACTCAAGTTGAAGGGGTAGACTTTGATGAAACTTTTGCTCCAGTAGCCATAATAGAATCCATTAGAATCTTCCTGGAATTTGCAAGCTAGAAGAGTATCAAAGTCTATCAAATGGATGTTAAATTTGCATTTCAAAATGGAAATTTGGAAGAGGAAGTATTCATTGAACAACCTGATGGATTTCAGTTGTTAGAAAATCAAGACTATGTGTGCAAATTGAAGAAATCCCTCTATGGTCTGAAGCAAGCACCTAGAGCTTGGTACTCAAGGCTTGATAAGTACCTACAACAACAAGGATTCAGGAGAGGAACTACAAAAAGTAATATTTACATCAAAGAAGAAAATGGGAATATGATTATCATTTTGGTCTATGTAGATAATATCATCTTTGGAAGCGACTCTGATGATCAGAGTAAAAGGTTCTCAAAGAACATGCAAAAATAATTTGAGATGTCCATGCTAGGTGAGTTGTCCTTCTTTCTATGTCTTCAAATCTCTTAGTCAAATAAAGGCATATTCATTTCTCAGACAAAATACATTAAGGAGATATTAGAGAAGTTCAAGATGGCATATTGCAAACCTGTCAGTACTCCCATGATAATCAGATGCAAGCTAAGTAAGGATGATGAATCACCAGAGGCCGATCACACCATGTATAGATCAATGATTGGTAGCCTTTTATATGTAATTGCATCAAGGCCTCGTTATGCAAATTGTTGGATTGGTTGCAAGATTTCGATTTGCACCAAAAGAATCACATGTGATAGCAATCAAACGAATTCTTAGATACTTGAAGGGCATAATGGATTTTGGAATGTGGTATCCAAAAGGATAAATTTTTCTCTAACAACATAAACTGATGCAAATTAGGTAGGCAGTGTTGATGACAGTAAAAGAATAAGTGGTGGAGCATTCTTCTTGGGCAACTCTTTAGTATCCTGGTTAAGAAGGAAACAATCTTCAATTTCCTTATCCACAACAGAAGCATAGTACATTGCAACAACATCTTGTTGTACACAATTCCTTTGGATGAAACAAGCTTTGCAAGACATTAAGGTAGAATACAAGCAACCGATTTCTATACTATGTGACAACATCGGTGCCATAAGTATTTCCAAGAACCCAATGATGCACTCAAATAAAAAACATATCCCAATCAAATATCATTTTTTGAGGGAACAAGTGAATGATAAGACTGTCAAGTTGGAGTATGTTCCTACCAAGGAACAAATTGCATATATGTTTACCAAACCCCTACCTAGAGATACATTTGAGACTCTATGAAGGAAGAGGGGAGTCATTCCCATTTCTTAGTAAAGATTTCAGCTGAAAGTTGTTGGGAGCTCAACAAAACCAAAATCTCAGGGGGAGAGTGCATATGATTGCATGTTGCAGAAACATAAATATATGAAGATCAATATTGAGAAGCACTATCCAAGGGGGAGTTAGTACAGCCCAAGGAAAAGTCAATGCAAACAATAGGGTTTAAGTTACTGACATTCTGGGAAGAACTGTTGAGGAGATTAGAGACAAAAGTGAACCATATAGCCAAATGGTAATAGAGACAATTGAAAAGGTAGTTGCCAACTTGGGTGCTTCAGATATTGATGCTCATCTGGAGGAATTGTTCATTGATGAAATAGTTTATGCCCTTTGAGAGAAGACTAGTGACCAACAAGGAAATTTGATGTCCATAATAGATCGACGATAAACGATCAATGAAGCTTCTCAATGATGGAGACAGAATTGGAAAAAACAATCAACGAAGATGATTTGATTCTAAGGACGATTGATGGTGACAAGTGGTGCAACAGAAGTATGGGAAAGTAGTTCTTATCCATCATATTAGCCAACGATGAATAAGAACCATTGTATCAAAGTCAGAAGGATTGTGTAAAAGGTCCCACAACATACAGTCTCACGTGGAAAGTATTTGATCGATGATGGAGATTAAATAAGCCACCAGACCAACGACCCATAACGAAAGTTGTAAAGGTTATGAGACTAGCACGAGGGGCATATCTGACCGTTGATAGAAAGGTCAGGTCAATGGTTTATAAAAAATTGTGAGCGCCTAACTAGCGGAGGGTTTAATACTGAGGCACCCTCCCACAATTTTGACATGTGATCAAACAAAAATACACACGTCGTCTTATTGTTCATTGGGACCCACCCTGCCTCGAGATCCAAGTCAAGGGTCTAACCCCCTGCAATAAATATCGTGGTCCCATGTGCTTGGTTCTATGCCCATTAGGCTAACTCAAGTAACAAAGGAAAATAAGCCTCGAGGGATTATAATCTGTGTGAACACATCAATGGCGTTTCGATGCCCTAGTCAGGTCGAAGGATGATGTGGGTCCACATTGTATGTAGATTATGCTTGATTGAAACTTATATATATCCATCACGGCAATGAGAACGTACATTGAGGGGATGCATAGGGTGTCATGAAAAGTGCATGAGAGAAGAAGTGCGAAGAGTAGAAGCTCTGTGGTCTGTGTGAAGTTGTTGATAAACAATGACGATGATCTGAGCTTGAGCACATAGAGGATGAAGCATGTTGGAGAAATTTATTAAAGCTAATTAAGATATTTATGCAATTCAAGGGCGGTAGGGTGGAGCAAGGAAAGATTGAGTTGGAGCTCAATTAGCAGGTTGGTGCAACCTAAATTCACTGAGTTGGTGCTCAAGAGGATTGGTTTCCTCATCTGTTTATAGGTTGGTACTTATGGAGGATTGGTGTCCTCATCCATTTGCAGGTTGGTGCATGGTGTATGCGTTGGTTCTCATAAGAGGATTGGTGTCCTCGTCTATTTGTAGGTTGGTGCCTATAGAGGATTGGTGACCTCATTAACATATATTTATACATGAATTGATATTCATTTAAAAATATTTTTAAGGTCTTCACAATCTGAGTTTCCACCTCTATATTTGTAAATGTGTTGAATACTTTATGTGAATATGATGAGTACATTTATGGTATAACTGATTGCAAGTATAAATCCTAACTATGTTTTAAAATCAGATCAGAATAAAAAGTAATTAAAGTATACAGTATTGATTCACCCCCCCTCTCAGTACTATTAAACATTTCAACACTTCTTTCACTTGAGTGAAAAACGCATCTTCCTACAAGAGGGTTTTAATCCTCTGCCTGATGTCAGACTCTCCTACAGTCGCTCCTGCTAAGTGTATAGCCTGTACACTTTGGTTGAGTGCATTTGCCACTCGATTTTCCTTTCCTTTGATGTGTTTGATTTCATAATCAAACTCGCTAATCAGTGCCATCCACCTCGCTTGTCTAGCATTCAACCTTGGTTGGCGAATAAACACTTCATACCATAGTGGTTTGTCATTAGGATAAATCCTCTCTTGAGCAAGCAATGCCTCCACGTCTTTAACACATGCACGATTTCCGCCAATTCTAGATCGTGGGTAACATACTTTTGCTCATGTTCATTTAAATTTGTGGTTCATAACAAATCACCTGCCCTTCTTACATAAGAAATCCACTGAGTTCTTCTTTTCAAGCATCCGTGCAAACCAGGAAATCCTTTTCTTGGTCTACGATCTTCAAAACATGGGAATTAGTCAAAAGATGCTTCAATTGTTGGAAGCTATCTTCACACTCTGGTGACCATATAAATCTCTTCCCTTTTCTTTGCAATGAGCTAACATGATTACCTATCTTGGAAAATCCCTTTATGAACCTTCTATAATATCTGACCAATACCATGAAGGATCTTACTTTTGTGACATTATCAGGGGTAGGCCAATCCATGATTGCCTTGATCTTTTCAAGATCCACTACCACTCCTTTTACGAAGATCACGTGGCTTGAATAGTGGATTTCCTTTTGAAAGAAATCACACTTGCTAAACTTAGCATACAACTGGTTCTCTCTCAGCACTTGTAGCACCATCCTGATATGCTCTTCATGCTCTTCTTTGTTCTTGGAATACACCAAAATGTCATCCACAAATAGTAGGAAAAACTTGTCCAGGTACTTGTTGAGCACACTGTTCATCAAACACATGAACTTGGCTGGTGCATTTGTAAGCCCAAATGGCACCACTACAAACTCAACGTGCCCATACCTTGTTCTAAAGGTTGTCTTATGGATGTCCTCATCCTTGATTATGACTTGGTGATATCCCAACCTTAAATCGATCTTTGAAAATAATGCAGCTTCTCTGAGCTGATAAAATAGGTCATCTATCCTGGGCAAAGGATATTTGTTTTTGATGGTCATCTTATTCAGTTGTTTGTAGTCAATGCACAGTCTCAAGGTATCATCCTTCTTCTTCACAAACAAGGATGGTGCTCCCCATGGGGATACACTTAGCCTAATGTAACCCTTATCCAACATTTCCTTCAGCTACACCTTCATCTCCATGAACTCTGGTGTGCTCATTTTGTAAGGTACTTTGGATGTGGGCACTGCTCCAGGTATGAGATCTATTTAGAAATCAAGATCTATTTTTGGAGGTAATCCATGCACCTCTTCTAGAAACACATCCTTAAACTCCCATAACACAGGGTGATCTTCAACCTTCAACTCCTTGCTTTCTATTGTGCTAAGTACTTGTATAACATACAAGGGACACCCTTTTCTGCTGAACTTCTTGAGCTGCAATGCTGATATTTTCCTTATTGAAACTGGCTTCCGAATGCCTTGCAAAATATTTTGATTTCCCTCCTCATATTCACATTCCAAAACCTTCTCATAACAATTTAACTTTGACTTGTGAGAAGCTAGCCAATCCATTCCCAACAACACATCGTATGAGCCTAGGGGTAGGATATTGAAGGTTTCCTGAGTTTGCAATCCACTCGTTTCAATTGGACATGCTTCAATCACTTCAACCACTTTTCTCTTGGTTTCAATGGCTAACTGAACCAACCATGTTCTTGCATGTTTCTTTTTCTGTAATGAACATGCCTCAACAACTCGAGGTGAAATATAACTAAGGTTAGAGCCTGGGTCAATTAAAACAAAGATAGGTTTCTTGGTAATAATACCTTCTAACTCCACCACAAAGGCTTGGTGGTTAGCTTGTCGATTTTCCATAGTTGCATATGTTCTTGGAATGATTTTGGATACATCATTGACCGTAGTTGCCTCCTACACATTATACACCTTTCTGCTATCATGCTGCCCATGAGGGAAATCCCTCAACATATGTGGTTCTCCACATCCCCAACGTCGCAAAGGTCCTTTCTTGGGTTCCTATGCTCTTTCTCTTTCCCGCTCCACTGGTCTATTTCCACTATGAGATGGAAAGTTTTGTTGATGCAAACTTCTGCTTTGTTGACCCAATTGTGCACCTTTCCTAGAATTTCTATATGGGATGACTTGAATCCCTTCTTCTGGAATCCACTCTTGTCCTTCCTCTTCCAGTATTTTGAAGGCTCTTGCTTATGCTTAGACTGATCATAACAACACTTGGCCTTCCAAACAATGTCCTTCAATGTCTTGGGTTTGTCGAACTCAATTCTATTATGGTAGGATTGTTGCAACCCACTGAGAAAATGTTATACTCTTGCTTTCTCCTCCTTGAGGTAAGGAACATACCTCAACAGTTCCATAAACATTTTGGTGTATGAATCCATGGTAAGTTGTCCCAACTTATGCTCATGGAATTCCTTAACCTTGTCATCATAATAATTCTCCGATAGATATGCCTTTCGTAAATATTTCTCAAACTGCTTCCAAGTCAATTTGCTTTCCTTTAATCCCTTGATCTCCTTGAGGTCTTCCCACCAAATTGAAGCTCCTCCATTTAGGTTAAAAATGACAATCCTTGCCTTAGTATTCTCGGAGTAATTATGTACCTGAAAGTACTTCTTCAAACCAAACAACCATGATCAAACTTATTCTC
>SNQJ01S0001554.1:0-21317 GCA_010110895.2 Picea sitchensis
CTCTTTCACATTTAATATGATACAGTAATATGATTCTTTCCTATAAATCTTGTTGTGTTTTATTGTATGATTCCTTGATCACATACATAGGTTTATATTGAATTTATGCTATTACTATCACTTTGGTTGGTTGCGTTCTTTTGCAGGATCATCATTGTATGAGTATTGGAACGGAGTTAGGATGGCGATAGCGAGAGGAAGCAACATTTAAATGGTATGTCACCTATCCTCTTTAGTTAGTAAATTCAATATTTAAAACTTAAGGAAAGCGTCATGTTCTGGTGTATTTTGTTGTAGATCTAGGTGGATCTAGGGAGATCATTTAGTGTCCGCACCTACCGATTTGTCCGATAACATGAATAACTTTGGTTTTGACCTAGACTACGTAAAACCCTTGTCATTAAGAGGGTTGGTTTGGGATTATCTTGAATAAAACACTTGTTATAGTCCATTATGACCTAAAAATTGGCAGAGACACAATGTGGACTAGTTGATTGAAGTTATTGCAAACTAGAAGATAACGTTCTCTCTAGAGCCTTTTTGTAGTAAATAAGTGATTATTGAGGCTAGTTATTTAGGCAGTTTGGTAGATGGTAAAGAGAAGAAGGTTGTGGTAGGGTATGGATGTACTTTGAAGCATTATATCTCAAATATGAAGTAACATTTAACGAACTTAGAAACTAACCATATCAATAATTTAGTGTGTGGCTAAAGGGGGAGTCTTATATGAAGTAACATTTAACGAACTTAGAAACTAACCATATCAATAATTTAGTGTGTGGCTAAAGGGGGAGTCTTGAAAACTACTTGTGTTTAATGTGGTTCCTATTAGATATTTAGACACTTAGGAGTTAGTTAATATCTACTCTGGTCTAATGTCATAGGGTAAAAGTGTTTTTAGTGTGTTAATTTAGTATGCATTAAAGGCATTTGTAAAGTTAGAAATCCCATGGTCACATGTTCTCAACATAGAGTGATTCGATGAATCATATTCTCCTCAATCATAACAACCATTTATCCATGCAAGTCTTAACACTCCATTATTGGTCCATGATATATATTTATAGAGTATGGAGGGTCATTTTTAGATGATTGATTGTGAGAAATTCTCTCTTGTAAAATCTCTCTTTTGTTACTTTTTCAGAGATTAATAACCGCCTGGTATCACGCTATCAGGGCCATGATCTTCCCTGTAGGGTTGTATCATGTAAAACATCTATGTAAGATCTTTGATCTCGTTAGTGTGAATGGTTACCTGGCAGGTCTCGGACTGTTGGAATATCTGTTGTTTCAACATGAATGTGAGTCTGCTTGAAGACCGTTGATGTTTGTTGTAGATCGAGATTGTGAAACCGAGTTACCCTTACTTCCCATTTTTGTCATTTCACATATTTTAGCTAAGGATCGTTCCATCGCATCCATAGCACTCGTCATGTTCGTGAACATCTCTTTTGCTTCCACTCTGTAAGGTTACCGCTTTTCCCAAGGTACGACCATTACAGTAAGATCCGAGGGTATAAAGCTTGAATACACATTTTAAACTTTTTTGCAGAGTATTATATTGGTTTTATTTCGGGTTTGATATTATTTGTTGGTTGCTACTCTTTAGAGCTCTGCATATGATCTTTCTCCTCAGTTCTCTCGATCTTGGAAAATCAGAAATAGATAGAAAAATGTGCATCTTCCCAAAAGTTAACCGAGATCTAACCCTCATTGTCATCTAGGAAACATACTTTTTTCTGTGTGAAAGTAGATTTTTGATAAATCATCTTCAAGGTCGCCTTCAACAACAAAAACAACAACAACAAACCCTCAACTTCATAAAACAATTACAAATATGTTTCGCTAGACCATCCGTTTAAACTTCCTTATTAAGCAAGAGGTCTTGAGTTCAAGTTTCTTTTACTTTTTTTTTAAACATACTTAAAATTGTAAAAGTGTATTTCACTCTGCATAAAAGTGAATCACTATAGTAGCTTTAATATTTTATTTAGAGTTATTTATTTATGAAGTAATCCTCATTAAAAGGATCCCAGTACTCTATCTTTTATAAAAGTGGGTCACTATAAACAACCCCACCACCTCATCGTATCCTTTGCTACGCTTATTTTTAATAAAGGGCATAACTCTCACATCCTAAGTCCATTTTAAGTGCCAAGTAAAACCGTGATAATTAGATATTTCCATTCAAATCATCGGGCTTTTAAATCCATATTATCCTCAGATATTTA
Organism: Picea sitchensis; assembly: GCA_010110895.2. Taxonomy (NCBI): domain Eukaryota; kingdom Viridiplantae; phylum Streptophyta; class Pinopsida; order Pinales; family Pinaceae; genus Picea; species Picea sitchensis. Next base: position 2,232 of record SNQJ01S0001554.1, read on the forward strand.
TTACATTGCTAGTAATATCTTACTAATAAACTACTCCCAATAGAATCCTATATGGAGGATTATTAAGAAGTTAGGCGGCTGTTCTTATCATCTTGAAAGGCAAACACCGACAAGAAAGTAAAATGATAATAGGAACATGGTAAGCACGAGGACTAATTTTAATGTCCATCTCTCCTTATTTAGGGTTCCACCTTCAATCAATTATAAACCCAAAGAAGCTTGGAAAAAAATTGAATATGTGTTTGGTAAACACATTATTCGAGCACAAGATTTAGAAAATCAAGTACCAACTTAAGTCCAAGCGATTTTTCTTGCATTGGAAGACTATACTATCTTAAGTTTAAAACACCTTCAACTTTATGTGAAAATACAAGATGTTGATAGATGAAGATCACAGCATCTTATCTTATTCTTTCTAGTGCCAGGTGGATATTCTGGGTTTGTATCTACCCTTTATGCCATGCAAGAGGCTCTAGGGGCAATTTATAAAAACCCAAATTAGAATTTTTAGATGTTGATTAGAGAAAGATGTTTAGTAATAACTTGAAGTGATCGGCACTGCAGTTACATCCAACAAAGCCTTAGCTGTCCATCATAAAGATAAACCCAAGAACCCCAAGAAGCAAAATCCTCGCTACAACAACAACAAATATAAGGGTCCCAAACCCACCGACAGCCTTCCCAAGCCCTAAGGATGGAGACAAAGGAGAAAATATAAAAATAAGAAGACCTGACAGACATTGCAACTTTCAGGATAGCCATGGTCATGATGAGTCCAAATGCAGCCTAAGAAGATGTTCTCAGTAAACGGTTGAAGTACACCATCAATATTGATTCTACCACTTCTTCTTATTCTCATGGACAAGCACCTTCTAACTTCCGGTTTCCCATCACAACTTTTATTTCTACTGATATGAGGGCTTATTGGATTCCGGCATCTATCATATGGCTATGATAAAGATATTTTCATTCTATAATGAATGTAACACCAAGAAAATATTTTTTGGTGATGATAGATCTCTTATGTTGAAGGATCCGACAGTCTGGCGCAGAAATGGTCATTTTATGTACGCGTACCCAAGTCTTTGTTGTAACCTTCATCAAGATATCAAATCACCTTTATTCAAAGTGAAGGCAAACATGAGTTTTCTTTACCTCAATTGTTGTAATCAAGGGGATCTAAAAGATCCTAAGGATGTCTCCAGTAACCGAACTGCCAATATATTACTAGGTTGTATAAGTTTGATAACTTTTGGTCATCATATTTTTCATTAGTTTTTGTTGGTCATAGAAATGACTTGAACAAACTTTGGCATGAGCCGTTTACTATCCAAACTATCGCTTCATTAAGAACAACTATGTAAATCAACAGGGATGGTGATTAGTCTTCCCATTATTTCATGCAGGATGATGCTTTGTGTTGGTTTTGTTCTCAATGATCATTGATATGCATAAACCGTAGTTTCACATACACCTCGTGTCCTTTTGCATCCCTGCTCACAGTGATTTGTGTAATCCACTTTCTTCCGCCTTTCTGGGTGCAAGTGTTTATTAAATTTCATTGATGACTCTTCCGATCGCATTTCATTTATTTTTAAAACTTATGAGCAACGCTTTTGACAAGTTTTGGCCTACAAGGTCCTTTAGAAGTTAGAAATTGACATCAAATTCAAAGATTAAGAACTTATAATGGAGGTGAATATGTGGAACAATAATTTTCATGCTGTCGATATCACCTAGAATCCAAAATGCAAAACACAGTTCCATATATACCACAACAAAATAGGCTATAGAGAAACTACATTAAAAAGAAATAATAATTGTACGATCCAATCTATGGATTGCCCAAAGTATTGGGAGGGAAGCCGTCAACTATGCAATATAAATCATCTTCACAAGGTTCTTATAAGAGAAGACTGGAATAATATATTGGACTAAAATTAAACCGTGATGTAAGCTACTTTAGTGTATTTTATAAAAGATATATGGGCTCACATTCCGATGAGAAAAGGAAGCATTGTAGCCCGCGCGGAGGCATATTTGTTGTATTCTCAGGTTGGAAAGGTGCTCGGCTATTGATGGCAAGTACAATGTGCTGGAAGATGACAGAAACGTAATATCGTAGCGAAACCAAGCTCGGGAGGAATAAAGCAGCCTTTATATGCGCATCCAAGCATAGAGATCCAGAACCATCGATCTCGACTTAACCCACCTGATCGGAGAAGTCGCTAGACATTAAAACGCAGGAGTTACGCAGAAGAAGTGATCTAAGCCGTAAGATTAGAAGCAAACCCTCAACCGTCGATATGCAAGTAATGGAGATAGCGTTTCATCCGGAGAATCTGGATCGCTGACGCAAATGCAAAGAACAAATTTAATAAACTAAAACCCAAATCGCTGACATGCTTATTTCCACGGCATATCGAACTGCCGATCAACATGTGATCCCAACCACTGATCCAACTCAACACGCTATAATTCAAGAAGGGACACGCAAATCCGTGAATGACAAAACGCGCATTCAACACCCCGTACGTATGTCATGAATCGTGAAAGGACACGGTAAGGTTTTTTTAACACGCACAAAACATCGCGGATGCCAGAGGCATCGGGCGATCGACTTGGGAACGACAAAGTCATTTGATCGAAATCGATTTCGCTGATATGCATATCGACTAATTGAGCTTCGAGCCAAGGTTATACCTGACTGTTGACTCCGGCGGTCGGAGAATCGGATCGAGAAGTTCATAATAGCGGGGTATCCGACAATCAACACCGAAACCCCTATGAGAGACATAAGTCAGCAATACCGGAGTGAAGGTCACATTGACCCGGAGCTAAGCTCAGAAGGGCCAGTGATGAAGGGAGCCATCGGGAATCGGGAAAACGCGAATCGGGAAATCGTGAATCGCGGATGATAAACATTAAGGTCATCGAAGAAATAAAACCCCTGATGCGATGTTTGAATTCAAGGTCATGTGTTGACGGTCTTAAGGAGCCAAGGCCTAGATGGCTACGCCTAAAAGAGCAAACGGGAATCGGAGAATCCTGAGGTTCGGTACATACAGCTCTCGGTTATCGAAATCCCGCCGCAAATCGGCGATGGGTGAAATCCCGATGACCACCGTTGGATCAAGAAATAATTTGAGGGCTACCGGAAAAGTGCACGAATCGCGGAGATCGCTAAAAACCAATCATATCCGCTAAGAGGAAGTCAAGAAGCACCATGTGGATCACCGCAGGAAGTCAAGAGTCATGATGATTATCCGATAGAGGACCCAAGAGGTGGAGGATAACGAGGCAGTGTGCATGCAAAGGCATGGAAAAATCGCATGCAAAAAGGTGCATAGACGCTATAAAAACACAGTTCAAAGAGGAGATTAAGCTGTTGAAAAAGTGGGAATTTGCGTGGCTATTTTATTACGGCCAAGGATCTGGGTGAAGAAGAATCGTGAAAGCTGGCGTTTAAAGCGCAGGGTCTTAAGGCAACCGACATTGCAAATGATTCCGAGAGGGACAATGAAGGCGAGCAACAAAGCGGAGCGTAATGTTGATAAGCTCGAAGCTATCATCAAACTCTATCACCGAATAAATTCAAGAATAAAGATTAATATTTCGTGGTGGTTATGGAGGATCTTAACCTCGATGCGGTTCAAGGGTGCTTCTGAACAGGAGTTGGTGCTTCCTTCTAGTTGGTTAGAGAAAACCAGGAGTTATGCTTCAGGGCGCTAGAAAACAGAGTTTCAGTCATGTTCTCATTATGAGTTGGTGCTCATACGTATGATCATGTAAAGAATGTAACAATTACTTATCATATAAAGAAAAGAGGTTTTTACCCCATATGAGTTTCCTCAAGAAATATCCGCCTCTCGTTCTCTTATGTATGACTGATGTCGAATATGCCATTGTTTATTCCCGATTACCGTAGGATCATCATTTAGTGACTCTAAGAAAGTGGAGTTTAAAAAGAAGTATACGAGCCAGCTACCCGTGAATAAACCGATTCACCCCTCCCGCCTTGACTAACAATTGGTATCGTGAGTCGTCTTTATTCAAGGGTAGATCCTAGAGCTTTAACATGTCGTGCCTGAAGGAAATTCAACCAATAAGGCCCTCTATTCAATCGAACAAACTTTACCTCTGAAAGTTAGAATGAGAACTGTACAATGGCTTTAGGTGCGTATGTTCCGGGATGTGCGAGATCAAGGCAAAGCCAATTGTGCTTAGAAGCATTAAGGATGACAAACTGAATTTAGCTTCAACGCTAAGTATATGAACGCTATCTTGAGTGGGATTGCAGAAACAGAATTCGTAAAAGTTATGCACCTAGGAACCGCCAAAGAAATGTGGGACAAACTCATCAGCCATGAAGGTAATGAGAATAAAGGATGCAAAGCTTCAAACCTATAGAATACGCTTTGAATACCAGATGAAGGAAGATGAAACCGGTTGGAAAATACTTTCTGAGAGCAGAAGAAAAGGTAAATGCAATGCGCACTTGGCTAAACAATTGTAGGGAACCCGCGAATGCAAATCTTGAGATCTCTCCCATAGGTTCAACCCAAGGTCTCTCGATTTGAGAAGAACTAATGATCCTAAACCCTACGCTTTGACCAATTTCAACAACACCTAATCGCGATATGAAATGAGAATAGTTAAAGATAAACCCACCCGAGAAGTATCATTGTGAGTAGACAAGAATGAGGGATCGAAACAACATGAAATTTCAAGCAAAATTTGTAAAGAGACTAAAAAAGGGATCCGACAAATACAAAGGCAAATTTCAAATACTTTAGACTAGAAAATTGCCAACAAATTTCCCCATAAAGGAAAGGATCAGATTTGTGATAGTGAGGAGAAATACAGACACGTAAATTTCTTTAAAGAGAATAAATTTAAGAAGAAAAGTCTCTTTGCAACAATGATGATGATCCTTCGTGATGATGAGGATAATGATTCATCTATTGAAGAGAAACTAAATGACTTCACACTTATGGCCAAAGATATGACAATAATATAATGCGGATGACAAAGAACGAAGAAGAAGCCAGGGTTGACATGAAAGAGAACCTAATGCTGGCATTGCTAAGATTGACAGACAGACCACCGCCAGAGAAATTGTTAAAACAATACTCGAGAAAGACAGAAAAGAACCCGATGAAGATCTTGTCCTACTAAAAAATAGAATTAGAAGAGGCAGCAGGTAAATCAAGAGATTCTCGAAACATCAACTACCTAAAATACAAGATGTGCGAATCATTAGAATAAGAAGTGTTAGAAGGAAAGAAATGGAGAAATTCGCCTTGTATAATCGTAATAATCCAATATAATTAAAGCCCGGCGATCAATCTCTTCGGGACCGCAAATAGCGAATCCTGGCAGCTGAAACCTGGTTTGGGATATGAAGAGGGATCAAGCAAAGGGAAGCCGTGAATGAAGAATTCATCAAGTTTGTCAAAAGCATCACCAATGGTGATAAATAAATCCACGTGAACAAAGGAACACAATCAACCACCGAAGATGAGTAAAGGAAAAGGTGCCGATTGAATCAAGACCGCAGAAACAATGTTCATTCTACTAAAAGATCGCTATCAACAAAACAAATCAATTTGTTCAGAAGACAACCATTTTCCGTGTATCGTAAGAACTTTCTATGCATATTAAGTTCTATTGTTCTAACTTCGTCAAAGCTTTCGAACCGTTCTCTAAGACTTAGAAATGAGCAATGAAGATTTCAAAGGAATAAAACTTCTAACAAAGAAATGATACACTCGGTGTAATAATTATGTACATACCGTGAAATTGCCAAATTAAGTCCGACGATACAACAAAGGATGGCAAGAAATAATCACCGCATTAACAAGTATAATGACTCATAAGTTTGACTGATATTGAATAAAGAGGTTGAATGCTACACTGGTCATAACCGTTGGTATACCCATTGACCGCCTATTATGGAACTATGAACCGTGATTCAAATCTCCGTTGAAATGCCGGCGTTTTGAAGAAGAAGGAAAGTAACAAGTGGATTAGTATTATCTACTCAAAAAAAAAATGAAACCTGGATCATTGATAGTGGTGAATCCAAACACATGACGAGACAAAGGCAACTTTCTATCACTTCGGGCAAAGTAAATCGAACTCAGAACTCCTTTGGAAATGATGCTCCGTGGAAAGTAAAAGGAAAAGGAATGGTGGATTAGTAATGGAAAGGCGCCTGATGTTCACTTGCGGGATGAATGAACATAATCACTGTAAGTCAAATTGTGGATAGAGGATGCATGGCATGGTTCACGCCCAAGGATTGTGGATAAAATCAGAACTCGTGAGCAGTGCCGTGCTGCATAAGGACGTAGTACCAATATACGCTCTCGAAGAAAAATAGAGAAGAATGTCATCTAAGCAAAACATGATGAAAGTTGGTTATGGTATTAGGAGACTTGGACACCCAAATTTTGACCCCACTTAATCAAACTCAAAACCCTCGAGGCGCTAGTGATCTTCCAAAATAGCAGTTCTAAGATCTGCGGGATGTAAACCCCGCCAAGTAGGGAAGCAAAACGATCTAAGAGGTCCAAGAGCTTCACTTCAACAGAAACCAAATTCCAACTAGTTCATATGGATTTATGTGGACCATCAAGACAGGAATAAAGTATTGTGGAAAGAAACTACTCTACGTTGGTAACGATGATCAATTCGCATCTAAGCATGGTCAGTTCTTCAAAGAAAAAAGTCGGGCGACTTTTGAAAAAATTTGTAGAAACATTTGGCGGTCTTCTGACAGACTCAAATCAGGCATGAGGTTAAATGCAGTAAGATCAGTTCGGGGAGGAGAATTTATGTCAGAGACTTCAAAGAATTCTACGCGGCGAAATGCTGGGATCAAGAGAGAGAATACATAATCCCAAGAACTCCACAAAAATGGAGTTGTTGAGAGGCAAAACGTAATCGCTGGCAGAAATGGCTAGGTCTATGATGAATGAAGAACATTTATCAAACCATTGGGTAGAAGCAATTCACACAGTAGTCCATGTGCTTACCAAAGCCCACCTCAAACCACAAAATAACAAGACCCCCGCGAACTATATTTGGACGACCACTTAATTAAACACCTCCAGTCTTTGGGAGTAAATACATAAAGAATAATGATGAAACCCCAAGAACATGATGACGAAGGTGCATGAAGGCATTTTCTTAGGGCATGCTACAAACAACAAAGGATTACGGGGATACACATATAATAAGAGGTCATGATAAAACATATTGGACCTGTATTGATGTAAAAATTGACAAAGGAATCCCTAAGAGAAGTGTGTATGGTAACAGTCTTCTATTTAAGACATAGCTAAAGACAGCGATGAATAAAACCGCAATCAAAACGTAAGATCTATCGGATGAAGACTCAGACACTCACATAGACTCAAATCAGAAGTCAACTAATAAACTCCTCCTGAATATTCAAAGAATCACATCCTACAAGTCAATAATTGTGCGAAAAGGGAGTACAAACCAGAGAGCTAATCCAAAACCACCGAACACCTTTATAGTACCTCCAACCTGAACCCAAGAATTTTAATGAAGCCAGCATTGATGATCACTGGGTTAAAGTACGAATGAAGCGAACTTGGACGATTGAAGAAATACATGGGAAATGGTTCAAAGACCAAGGTAAAATGGCTGGTCTAAAAGTTGATATTTTAAGAATAAGACGAAGGAGCAAGACAAGTCACCGTGAAATAAAGCAAGCATTAGTCCAGCGGCTATGTCGACAGGGACCGATTTTGATGAAACATTTGCAACCTTCGTGGGTGTTATTTTCAGAAGCTATAAGAATGTTCCTTGCTCATGCTTGTCAAAAAGCTTGAAGTCTACCTAAAATGGCGTCGCCTTTCTAAATGAGATTTAAGTGAAGAAGTCTATATGGAACAAACTGAGGGTTTACAATTGTCGGATAACCCCGGTTTCTTTAAAGCTGATAAAGTTTTATATGGTTTGAAACAAGCCCTCGAGCCCGGGTATCGGGACTGGAGGCATATTCCCAAAGACAAGGTCTAAGAGAGGTGTCGAACTCCGATGCTAATCAGATATATGAGCAGAGGACAATGAGTTGCTCATCGCACTAGTCTATGTAGATGACATAATCTTTTAAATAAGACCACCGTACATTGGTTTGCTTCAGCCATGGAGTCTGAATTTGAGATGCCTATGATAGGAGAACTTTCATTCTTCCTTGGTCTACAAATTACCTCGTGAGGTCCGATGGGGATCTTCATTTCTCAAGGAAAATATTTAAGAGAAATGGCCGGTGCTAGTTCTCACAAATGGAGATTCTAAACCTGTGGGTAAAACTATGGTAACTGGATGTAAAATTAAGCAAGGATGATAATTCACCCGATGTTGATCAAAGCTCATCTCAATCAATAGGAAGTCCGTTGTACACAAAGATCTCGCTTCCGTATTAATAATGTAATGCCGAGGAATATAGAAGATATCGTCAGCTCCTAAACGTAGCCATTAATGGTAAGTCACAAAAGGATATTCGTGCAATAGAAACAATGGCTTATGGTCTGGTATCCCAAAATTCAAAATCCCCAATTAATCGCTTATTCGCATGCGCATTGGCAAATTCAGGTCGACATGAGAGAAAAAGCACCAAAGGAGGAGCATTCTTCCTGGGTAAATCCTTAGTAGCCCCAGTTTCTAAAAAGTAAGGTTCCATTTTATCGCACCAGAGGCGTAGAAAGTATTATCATTGGCCGCCACCGGTAACAGGTATTATGGATGATTCAACACTCAGTGTGACTTAGAGGCACTATAATCGCACTGATCTAATTCATTGTGATAACACGAGTACCATCAAGCAGTGTGTCTAAAAATCTCGTCTTCCATTCCAAGACAAAACATATTCCCATAAAATATCATTTTTGAGAGAAATGATGTCACCAACGCATTGTTCACCCAACATTCCCACTACGCACAAAATTGCGCATATCTTACTAAGCCTCTAGGCCAAGACACCGGCTTCAATATCCCATGTAAGCCAGGTCATCGATTCACCCCTAAAGAGTCCATCTTGTTAGGGGAGAAGTCTTCGACATTGATGTCAAAGGGAGAAAAGACTGGTGCCGTACATGGCTAATCAATGCCAAAGGAGATCATGGAAAGGTTATGCCTTATTGATACGGCGTACACCGCTGGAAGACAGGAAAAACATACATCGTACGAAATCAAGCCCGGAGGAATAGCGCCTTTATATAGCATCTAAGATAGGAAAGATCCGAACCGTCGGATCTCACTAAATCGACAACCATGGATCTGGAGAATGCCAGATATTGTCCAGGAGTTAAGCCAGAAGGTAAGGATCTAAGCCGCCGATGAAGCAACTCTATTAACCGTCGACATAAGGCATTTCAAGCGAGGAGATAAGCCATCTAGAGAATCGGGATCACATCTAAATGCAAAGAACAATGACAACGAAACCACCGAAATCGCGATATGATTTTACTGATATGATCGCGAACCGTCGATCAACATGCGATCCGGAATCCATTGATCCAACTCATCACGTTAATCACCTCACGCCGCGAAGGGACATCGGCACAACCAGGAATGACAGTGTCAGCAGATTCAAGACTTCGTATACCGTATGCCATGAACGAGGACATCGTGGAAGCGACATCGCGGTCAAAAACACGCAGACGTTAGGTATATCGACGATCTGGACTTTGGAATGACAAAGTCAAATGACATCAAACCCCATTCTTCGCCGACATAGCGACATCGCTGACTCAATCGTGAGCCGCTGAGCCAAGGCTATACCAACCGCTGATCTCCGGCGTCGGAGAATCGGTGATCGGGAAGTCTATAGACATGCATCTCGACAACGGTAACCACCAAACCTCATAGAGAGACATAAGGTTGTGGTCACTGAGCGAAGGTCATGATTGACCGAGCTGTTAAGTTCAGAGGGCTAGCTGCATGAAAGGGAGCTTCATCTGAATTGGAAATCAACGAAACGCCAACCGCCTGGACATAAACATTATGTCATCGCGAAATGTCAAACCCCGAGCGATGTTTGACCGTCATGTGTTGATCTGGCCTTATAAGCCGGTACAGATGTTAGGCTTACGCCTAGAGATAATCAGAATCGAGAGAATCGAGTTCCGAAAGTAATACGTGTGTTTCGACGAAACCCACGAAAATCATGATGGGTGAATCCCGGATGACCAATCATGGATCAAAGAAAATGATCTGAGGGCTACTGAGTAACGACCAGAACGGGCTTAAAACCAATCGATGACATCCGCTATAGAAGTCGCAAGAAGATCTGGATGCAGGATCACCGAGAAGTCAAGAGTCATGATGATGATGATCTGATAGAGGACCCAAGAGGTGGAGGATAACGAGGCAGAGGTGCATGCAAAGGCATGTAAAACATTGCATGCAAAGCAGCATGTATCGCTTGTCACATAGTTCAAAGAGGAGATTAGGTTGTTGAAAAAGTGGAATTTGCAGTGGCTATTGGACCGTGCTGTGTTGATTCATGGGTGAAGAAGAATCGAGTTACCGAAAGCGCAGGGCCTTGCTAACCGTGATATTACTGCAAATGATCCGAGGAGAAGGACAATAATGAAGGCAGAGCACCAAAGTGGAGCAGAACAGTGATAAGTCAAGTAGGCCATCATCAAACTTCATATCACCCAGAATAAATTCAAGAATAAAGATTAATATTCTTCGTGGTGGTTGAGGTGCTGAGGACTGCTATCCCTAGAGGTTCAAGGTAGTGCTGAACATTGTGGAGTTGGAGCTCCTTCAGGTTGGTGCTTTTAGAGAAACCAGGGAGTTGGTGCTTCCTAGTGCTGAAGTTCGCAGAGCTGCGCTCAAAGAGTCAGCACCGAAATCGTGAGGTTGTACCTTCATTATGAGTTGGTGCTCAAGGTATGATCATGCAAAGAATGTAACAAATACTTTCATCAGCAAAGAAAAAGAGGCTTTCACCAGATGGTTTCCTCGTGAAACATCCGGCTCTGTTTCATGTATGACCTGATGTTTAATTACGCTACTAGTTTCATTCCCCATTTATCGGTGGATCAATACTCAGCTCAGTGACCTCGGCAAAGGAGTTTAAAAGAAGCATTAACTTTGAGCTTGAAGCACGCAGAATAACCGATTCTCCACCCCCATTGACTAACATTCCTCAAGGTGTCAAACGTTGGTGACTCTTTCAAACACATTGTAATGAAATTATTATTATAAGAGATGTTAAATTTGATGAAAATCTTTGGCCCGGTGGAGCCCTGACCATCATTTATGCCTTCTTGGTACGTGCTTCCACTCCAACAATTGTGCCTTCTTTATTCCTCGGGCGACATCTTCATGTTTCCAGGGCCTTCTTATCTCCGTTTCTTATTCGGGATGATGAAGGGAGGATGAACCCACCGCTTTCAATCTCTTCCTGGATGAGTCCTTTGAACCTAAAACCAACAATTAACTCCAACATTACACTTCCCAGATGGTCCATTCAAATACTGTAAGTAGCTAAATCAGGATCTTGTTGGTGATCCTCATATCACACATGTTCACAGCTACACCAAGTTTCTTCTTTACCAAGTTTGAACCAGATCTAGGAGACGGTAAGCTTCAGGTCATCCAGATTGGGATACAACAATGAATGAAGAGTATCATTCTTTAATGGCAGACGATACTTGGGATCTTGTACCTCTTCCAAAAGGAAGAAAACTTGTCAGATGTAAATGGGTCTACAGAACTAAGTATGCATAATATGGAAGTGTTGAAAGACACAAGGCTCGGTTAGTTGCCAAAGGATTTTCCCAAGTTGAAGGAATTGACTATAATGAAACCTTCTCCCCTATAGCCAAAATGAATTCCATCCTCCTTGTTCTTTCCCTTGCTGCCTCACATAAATGGGAGGTTTGTCAGATGGATGTTAAATCCCCCTTCTTGCATGGGGATTTGCAAGAAGAAATCTACATGGAACAACCGCCTGGCTATGTCCATAATGAATATAGCCTTGTTTTTCGCCTTAAGAAATATCTTTATGGTCTCAAGCACGATCCCCAATCTTGGTATGCCAAAAATTCTTATTGCCACTGGATTCTCTAGATTCCATTCTGATCCTAATGTCTATACCAAGAAAGTAGAAATCCATATCATAATCCTTGTCCTTTATGTTGATGACCTTATCCTTACTGGTAGTAACTCAAAACTTTTAAACCATGTGAAAACTGGCCTTAAGAAGAAATTTGAAATGACAGACTTAGGATTTTTGCACTATTTCTTTGGCCTCCAAGTTTTGAAAACCAATGAAGGAATTTTTCTTTCCCAGTCTAAGTATGCTTGTGACCTTCTTCATCGCTTTCACATGGATGATTGTAAACCAACCCCTTCTCCCTTCCATTCTGGAGTCAAGATTACTGCCACCTGTACTTCTCCCGAAGTTGATGCCACCCTGTACCGTCAATTAATTGGTAGCCTCTTATACTTGACTCATACCCATCCTGATCTTTCCTTTGTTGTTGGTCTTGTTGCCCGATATATGCAAACACCCCATGAAAGCCATTGGAAAGAAGGTAAAAGGATACTTCTCTATGTATGTGGTCTAGTTCAGTTTGGGATACATTACAGTTCAGGGGGGACTCCTTTATTGGTTGGTTTCACTGATTTAGATTGGGTCGACGACCTTGATGATTAGAAGTCTATTGCAGGTTATGTTTTCAACCTTGGTTTAGGACCTGCCACTTGGGACTATAAGAAACAACAAGCTATTGCACTTTCTTCAAAAGAAGTAGAGTACTGAACAACGGTAAATGCAAGTTAGGAAGCCTTGTGGCCTCGACAGATCCTTTCAGAGTTTGGATTCTAGCAGCAGCATCTGACCAGCCTTTGGTGCGACAATCAGAGTGCCATCAAGCTCGCCAAAGACCCAGTTCAACATCAACGTAGAAAACACATTGAGATACACATTCACTTCATTAGAAAGCTCATTCATGATCAAGTTATTGAAGTGCTCTTTTGCCCTACATAAGATCAAGTTGCATACATTTTCACAAAGTCTCTTACAGAAGTGAAGTTTTCCAAACTTCGATCTATTTTAGGAGTTCATGAAGTTTTCATTAAGGGGGGATAGGCTCTAATTCCTCCTTCCTTATCCTATTGTGTCACCATTGTAAATCCTTCAATCCTATCCCAAGTTGTTCTTAAGGGGGGATGTCAGGATATTTAAACACTTAGGAGTTAGTTAAGATCTACTTGGTCTAATGTGTTGTTAGGTAAAAATGTGTTTCTTAGCGTGTTTATTTAGTATGCATTTGTATTTATGAAATCCGATGGTCACGATATGTTCCCAAAATAGAGTGATCCGACGGTTCAAACTCTCGTCGATCTTAACGACCATTGATCTGTGGCTTAACACCTGATTGGTCCATGATCTCTATTTAAAGAGTATGGAGGATCATTTTCCGATGATCGATTGTGAGAAACTCTCTTGTAAAATATCTCTGCAATCTTTTTCTTTTTCATTAATAAACTGCTCCAAGTGGCCGCGTTGGCTGGGGCCGTGATGTTTCCCCGTAGGGGTTTTACCACGTGAAAACATCGGTGTGTTGATATTTGATCTGGTTATGTGAGTGGTTAATGAAGGTGTTCGTCCTCTGTTGGAATACCTGTGTTGTCGAATAATTCCTTCATCATCTTATACTCCTTATACTCAAATCACTACTTGTGTTAGGTTTGGACTTTAGTCTAGTATTATTTAACATTATGAGGTTATTCTAGTTTCTCCAAGTTGACTTATAGACTATGGCTTCTTTACTCAGATTTTACATACTATTGCTAGATGTCCCTTGATAAAAAAAAACATTATCAACAAATACTAATATAACCAAGTCTTGGAAAATTACGAATATTATCAAATATGATGCTTGTTATATTGAAAAATACTAATATAAATAGGTCATGGAAAACAATGTAACTATAGTCAATTCAAGAAACAAAAAAAAGATTATGTTGATTTTCAAAAGGAATATTACAAATATAAACTTGAGGCCTTAAGATAGTAGTAGAGTTTGATTTCAAAGTGGATAGGATTAAAGGACGTCAGGAATAAAATGGATTAATTTGTTGAAAATGAGCAGCCAAAATAGAGAGTGAGAATTGGAGTACTCTATATGCAATGATTGATAGAAGACATAGAAATTTTCTACACCACCCTAATAGAAAGAGTAAATGAAGTTTCTTAGATTATTTCAAGTAGATTTCCCTCTTACCAAGAAAAGAATGAATATTCTACAAAACTAAAAAATACATGGAAATAATTCTCTTGTAGGTCTCTCTAGCCTCTTAAAAAAAGGTGGCCCAGTGCCAACTGTCCAGATTATTTTCAAAGACCATACAAGATCAATATAAGCGCAATATTTAGCCAATGATCCATTACTAGTCTCTTCCAATGCCACAATAAATGAATCAATTGGATTTGTTTTTGTAGTAGTTGAATCTCGAGGTAGGGTGAAGACACACCTTCAAGTGTGCACTACCTATAAATAATAACAAAAAATAATTAGATAAATTTGTTTACTAAAAAACAAATAAGCCACCTAATAAGTTTCTTTTTAACTCAAATAACTTGTGTTTTTACTGGTATACTTGAAACTAGCATCAATAACTTGCTAGAGATATCACCCCTAGAATTCAAAAAGTAAAAATATTAGAAACTACCATAGCAAACAACAGAAGGTTATTACATAGGTTAGCAAACAACTTACTACTTCAAGAAAGTTCATATTCCATTACCAAAGATATTTCTATGTTGGAAAAACATTAAGATAGAGCAAGGGAGTGCTAAAAAAAATAGCTTTAGAGATATTTAAATTGGTATGGGGATGCTCATCTTCAGATTGAAGAAGAGGGGGCACTGCAAAATCAATAAAATTTTCCAAGTTAATAAACCATAAGGACAAGAGCTAGTATAATTTTCCAAGTTAAGTAACCATAAGGCCCGAGAGATAGTATACAAAAATTATAAAAAAGTATCGAAAAGCACTTCAAGGAGATATAAACTATAAAAATAGAATTGACAACCATGTCAATAGCATGTCTTTGAAAAATGATAGGATTGCATTTATTGAATCCATAGGATTACCTTCATTAATGTCTATTGCATATTTTAATGTTATGTGAGATGGGAGAAGCCATTAAGGATTCATTGCGATGGAGACAAGTATATAGACTACAAAAACGATCATAGAACATCACAATGAAGCTTTCTATAAGAAACCCTTTAGTGAGTAGCACAAGATATAGGAGCCAACTTTGAGACTTGGACCTATTAATAGCTAAAAGGACGTTAAACAAGCATTTTATAAAAGAAAATGAAAATATAATTATTCCTATGTCTAGGAATTTTAGTTAGTTAAATTATATATTGGTCCAATTAGGGAATTACTAGAGAAGTGGCTATTCTATCAACCATCTATTAGTAGGTGTTGCTGATAGAAAATTGTGTGAGTAATTTATAGATGAATCATTATGTAATGAAATATAGTTTATGTATCATGTTAATGGATGAAAAATATGTGTGCTTAGTTTAATTTGTGGGTACAAGCCATTTCATGCTTGGTATTTCATCTGACTGAGGACTCACCAAATGGTATTGGTAACCAATAGATATATGTTATTTCCCTTGCCTTTTCCATGATAACATTTTATCTATATATAATAAAATTAATCTTTATCACACGATAAACAAAATGGTTCTATACCTAGTGGAATTTGAATTCACTACCTAGAAACAACAATGTTATAGATCCCACAAAAAACATCACTCACAATTTCAAAGTTGCAACCAATGTCGATCTTGTTGAAAACATCATCCAACCCCACTTTATACTAGTTTTTACTCATCCAATAATCTATTGTTTCATCAAAATTCACTTGTAATGGAAGCCATAAATATTGATTACCATTTGATTCGATGTGCATATGATAAAAAAAAAGAATTCAATGAAAACCTAATTATAAACTATTTAAGACAGTTCTGTCATTACCTCGAGATTCTCTTAGTTTTGATAATAATTTATTCTGATCTACTAATGAGGCCAACCATGATAAGGTGGGATCTAATATGGTATTTTCCCCTACCTCACATCACTCTCATTTCCCCATATCCAATTTAATTATAAAACAATGCACTTACACATCATAGTGAAAAAGAGTTGAAATTAAAATAGGAACACACACACACACACACACATTAATCAAAAGTAACATAAAATATCATCAAATGTATTAATTATATGTTGATACATTTCAATAATACATCACATTTATGTTTGATACACTATTTCCTCCTAGTTTGTTTTTGTTTCATCATGTCCATAATTTTGATGTTGCCATCTTCTTCTTGATGTTCTTCTTCTCTTGATACACATTGTTGTTGAGAACACAAAATACACTTCTATGCATGTGGATGAGTAGAAACCACATCTAGAATAAAATAAAACCATTTATAAGTCACCTCATTCATATTACATGAACATAAATATAATCTATTATTGATGAAACATCCAATTTAGTATAGTTCATTATACATATAAACACTGTGATCAATATGTGGTGTAGTAGACATGGTGGTAGGGTCAACCTCTAGATTATCACTACCAACAACCTTGGTTACAAACACATCATCCATAACAATGTATTTATGTGCTCTCAAAAACATTTATAATTATTCTATTACCCATCAACTCTAAACCTGTTTATAATGAACCATTCAAAATAAATTTCACTTATTTACCTCCACATTCATAGTAGGAGTATTTTATACCTCACCATATTTAGTTGACTATATATCATATATAGTGTACTTAACCCCAAAAATTCCAAGAAATCACATAAAATGTAGTACACAAACCAAGAACACAAGAGGAAAGAGAGATAAAACCTAAGAAATATCTCTTCGATAATAAAAAATAGAGAGCTATGTTCACTTGCTTCTTTAAGGGGGAAACCTTCAAGAGAAATTCTCTAAATACAATAACAATTCTCGACCAAACATTACATAACCTCCTACTCAATATATAGCTATCCATAGAGAATATTAACTACACACAAACCCACTTATAATGAGGTCTGATTAACTAATTTGGGCCTTATTAATAAAATGGACCCTTTTTACAATGAGTGACTATTAACTAACTATTCAAATGGGCCTTATTAAAGGAAGGTGGCCTCATACATTAAAAATAATCTAAGTAAAGGGGTTAGGGTAGGACCCTAACATGCTCTCCCCCTTCGAAAGAATCATTGTCCTCAAGGATGAAAGTGAGGAAATTGTTGTAGAATTGTTGTCAATTCCCATGTGTCATCTTTTGGTTGCATATCATTCCATTGTATCAATACTTCCCTGATTATACGTTGGCACAAATGGAGCTCTCTGGTATCCAATACTGCATCTGGTTGGAGCCAAATGGAACCTTCTTCGTCAAGTTCATCTAGGTTGGTTTTCACTTTGCAATTTGATCCCACAACCTTCTTCAAACAGGGCACATGAAATAATGGATAAATCTTGGAGTGGGATGGGAGATAAGAACCATAGAACTTGGGATCTATCTTCCGGAGAAATTTATCTTTGAGTGATGTTTGTCTATACGGATATATGTGAAGAAACACTTGATCCCCTTTGGTGAAATAATGTTCAAATCTATGTTGATCAACTTGTTATTTCATTTGATTTTGTGCCATGACCAATTTTTTTCTTTGAGGATACAAATAATGACTTCTCTGGTGTGAAGCATTCTATCTACTGCATGAACCTTGGAGGTATATGATACATAGGATTCCATTGATATGGGTTTTTGGAGATAAATAAATTCATATGATAGTTTGGTAGCTCCATGATAAATGATATTGTACCACCATTTGGTAAGGGGAAGCCATTGTGCCCATTGGTGTGACTTTTCAGAAGAAAATAATCTCAAATATGTTTCTAAGAACTTATTGACCACTTTTCTTTGACCACCAGTTTGAGGATGATATGCACTTCTCATATTCAAATGTGTGCCTTAAATTTTAAATATCTCTTGCCAAAATTTTCTAGTGAATGTGGGGTCACAATCCAAGACAATGGAAGTGGTGATACCATGTAGCTTAAATATCTGATCCATGAAGTCTTGGGATATTGAGGAAGGAGTGAAAGGATGATCTAGGGCACAAAAATGAGAATATTTTAAAAGATGGTCAACAACCACCATGATCATGACTAATTTGTTTCCTGCTTTTGGCAGCCCCACGATAAAATCCATTGAAATGTCTGTCCAAATCTATGTTGGGATTGGTAGTGGTTGCAATTCCCATGGGATGTTCACTGTCTCTCCTTTGTTTCTTTGAAAAGTGTCATAGGTTGCTACAAATTCTTGGATATATGTTTCATGTCATCCTATAAGAATGAATGCTTATTTCTTTCATAGGATTTATGAAATCCAGAGGGAACCGCTATTAGTGATGAATGTATCTTCTCCAAGAATCATTGTTTTAGGGACACATATTTTGCTACAACAATGCACCGTTTACTGTAATGTATCTTGTTGACATGTATAAATTTTAGGTGGGTTAGGATCTACTTGAAGCCTTTGTATGTGTTTCCTTAAAGCACTATTTTCTAGCCATTCCTTGTGGGCTTCCCCGAGCCATCCTATACTTTGTAATAGTAAGGCAAGGAGTGACCCATCCTCCTCAAATTGTCTAGATAAAGCATCAACCACAAAATTCTCTTTACCCTTCTTATATATGATCTCATAATCATACCCCAATATCTTGGTGACCCATTTATGTGGCTCCAGTGAAGAACACCATTGTTCAAGGATGTACTTCATACTATTATGGTCAATCTTGATTTGAAAACACCTCCTTATGAGATATAGGTGCCAAGTTTTGTTAAGAACCAAACATCAATATAGCATATAAAAACCTCAGGAAAAGTACTCAATGCCTTGAAAAAGAGATAATTTCAGATAATAAGCCTCTTCGAGGGGGCAACCTCCTTTTACCCCACTTAAATGTTCAAGTACAAGA
>SNQJ01S0001554.1:23961-39570 GCA_010110895.2 Picea sitchensis
TACAACTAATGGCCTAAAGCCGACATAAATAAAATAACATTACTAATCTAATATGCCCCAATTAAGTGGTAATGAGCCAATATTAGGGCTTAACAAGTTTCCACTGCATAAAGGACATCCATCCTATCTTTCTCATATGTGGATTTTCCCAAATTGTGGTCACACAATTTCTTGTTGGTGAATTCCAAGGGGCATCCTTCTTACATCAATACTACTTAGAGACCTCTTCCCGAGGCATCACATTCCAAGAAAAAATTATTATTAAAGTCATGCATTACTAATACTATAGTAGTGCACATGGAGTCCTTTAAATTAGTGAAGTCATGTGCTACTACCTCACTCCAGACAAAGGCATTCTTTTTAAGGAGTGAATTTAGGGGAGCTAAAATTTTTCCATGATTTTTTCATAATTTCCTTTAGTAACACATACGTCCTAAGAATCCCCTCAAGCTCTTTAGTGTTTTTGGATGGGGCCAATCTTTCATGGCTGCCACTTTCTTGGGATCAACTTGTACTCCCTTCCGACTTACAATGTGACCCAAATATTCAACCTCAAGGACCCCAAAAGAAAATTTGGTGTGCTTCACAAATAACTGCTTGTCTCTCAAGAGTTGACAGCCTGACTTATAAACATGCTCTATGTGTGATTCCCATTCTTTACTGTAAATCAAGATATCATTGATGAAAAATAACACAAAATTGCGTAGGAAGGGTTTGAAATTATTGTTCATCAGGCTCTAGAAAGTGGAGGGAGAATTACAAATATCAGAAGACATCACTATAAACTCATAATGGACTTTGTGTATTCTAAAGGTTGTTTTCCTCTTTCATTCCGATTTGGTGGTATCTTGAATGTAGATCAAGATTAGTGAAGTTTTTTTGTCCATGAAGTTCATCCAGAAGATCATCAATAACTAGGACATGAAATTTGTCGTTGATTGTCAACTTATTAAGAGCCCAAAAATCAAGACACATGCGTCAGGTGCCTTCCTTATTTAAAACCATGATTATTGGTGATAAGCAAGGGATTATACTAGGATATATGACCCCCGCCTCTAATAGTTTATCAATGATCTTTTCTATTTAATTGTTTTAATAAAAAGGGTGTTGATAAGGATGTACATTTGGTGGTTGACTTCTTAGAATCAGGGGAATTCCATGGTCATGCTCTCCTCAAGAAGGGGGTAAAATCAATGGTGTCTCAAATACCTGATGATGTTTGTCAAGGAATATTTGAAAGTTTGGGTGGATTTCTTGTGTCAGATTATCCATGACGTGTATGGCCTTAAATTGGGAAATAATTCCAGAGTGGCCTTTATTTATTAAATTCTCCATACGATGAGAGATAACTATTTTAGGAGAGCCTACTTTAATCCCTCAAAGGGTGTGTACATGAACCTATTTAGTGAAGCTCATATAAAATTCTTTGAAATCCATGGTGATTGGTCCCAATGTGTGTAGTCATTCTTCCCCCAATACTATATCACAACCACCCATATCTACGGAAAATATATGGTTTTTGAGCTGATAGTTTCCCATATGGAGTTTGACATTTTCAAATCTTCCCCCACATTTCATCATGCCTCCATTGTCGATCATGATTTAAAATTTGTGCACCGATTGTACAAACAAATGGGTATCTTCTGTCACTCTCCTGTGAATGAAATTGTGAGTATTTCCATTGTCAATAAGAACTATGAATTTTTGGTTCTTGATGTAGCCCACACATTTCAAGGTTTGTGGAGTCGAAATGTAAGATAATGCATGCAGAGAGATGAGTGGTTCTTCATGAAGGAAAGGAGGTATAATATCGACTTGAGTTTGAGTGTTGGTGTCTTCAACCTGTAAATCCAACATCTATTCGATCAAGTCTAAAGTGGTCATATCAATTTGGAAAAGATTCTATGCTTTACACCAATGACCTAGAGCATACTTTTCATCATAATTATAGCAAAGTCCACATATTTGATAGTTTGATATTTTTTTTGGAGACAACCTTTATACTCTCAAGGGATGATTAAGAGCCATGCTTTGGGAATTACCCTAGGGATGATGAATGCGGGGAATGAAGGATATTTTGTTTGTGTGCATTGATCATTGTCTCTCCTTCTAAGGCCCTTTGAGTTGCTTCTGATCATGTTGCAAGATGATGCATTTTGACTTGTGCTCAAATCTCCTCCTTGAGGCCACTAATGAAACATTATTTATATAAAGAATCTAATAAGTCCTCCATACGTATGAATAATTTCTCAAAGGATTCCATAAAGTATGTGATCAATCCTGTTTAGCATAACTTGGTAAGTTTCCCCAAATAGTGAGTATCTGTCTTGAAACATGCATGTATAACTTTAAAATATTGAATCCATGCGATGTAGCTTGCATAATATTTTTTATGTCATTCCCACCTTTTCCATCATTCCCGATATTGATACAGGACCCCCACCCTAAGTTTCGTCATTTCATTAGTAATTCCTTGGAGGGAAAAGCAACGTTCCATATGGGTGACCCATCTTGATAGGTTAAAACCTTCAAACTTTTTCAGGTCCACCTGAGGAGAGCAGTGCCATATGCTATTATCCATTAGTCTATTGTTATGCAGGCTCGAAGAGGGTTGTGAGTTTCTAAATAGCCATGGGTTATAATTTTCTTCTTGGTGTGGCTCAATGTGATGTGTAATCTATTGTTCTACTTTTGGTATGCCTTGAGCTTTCATATGTGCCAACTTCTTAGTTAAACTTTTTGTCAAGATGTCCAACTTCTCATCCAACTTTTGAACCCCATTACTTATGGAATATTGAATTCCTTGAATATGGTTATTAAGACTAATGTATCAAGGTTCTAGTTGATCCAATCTAATGGTAGTAGAGTGAGTGGCCATATTCTATGGTGATTTGGTATGAGGTGGTTTATAGGTATCCGCCATAGGTGAGCTCATAGAAAAATGTGTCTGAGTTCTGTGGACAAAGGAGTGTCAGGTTATAAATCTCTTTGATATACTTGTGGGGTCCACCAATAATACCTAACCCAATATCTCAGGGAACTAAATGAGGAGGCTCAACCATGCCCTTATTTGTACTACTTGACTACCCAATTACTAGAGAGTGATCTCCCCGAGTGTTGTTCTCGATGTACTATAAAAACAAGACAATCAATTAGCTTATCTAAATATGGTTTCAAGTATACCTAGGGGACTTCCTATATACCCTAGGGTACATGGAAGTGAGATTATGTATACATGTACTATATGATGCAGTACTAATCGAAGGGGTACCAATAAGGGTCACACGGGTTTCCAACAATGTGATTCCACTTGTATTTCCTATGTGTGTTTTTCCCATCCATTAGTTTTACCCATTGAATGATAGATCACCATGTTATTTAAAGATGCTGAAACATGTGTTAAAAAAATTCAAAAATTTAGGAGCTGGTTGACCAAAGAAAAAGCTCTTAAAATCACCAGAAAATAACTCACTTATGTAAGGTAGGGTTTGAGTCTAAACATGTAAAAATGATCATAACTTCTACCATACTTGTTGGATTGGATATTATGACCCCAAGTATGAAATATTTGGGTATGTGTTATATTCTTTTNCCCCCCATAAATGGTGTACATGTGCACTAGGTACTACTCAAGGGGGGTATCAAGGGGGAAACTATTCCCCCCCTACATAGGTGAATCCATAGATGACGAATTTTCCTCGAGTAGACGAGGTTCGAGCAGTGCCCCATTTTTTTTTTGGGTAGTTTTCTCTATTTTTAGAGGGTTTCTAATTTAATCCTGGATTAAAGGATTAGGGTTTTTGTAGCTTCAGAATACCTACAAATATTGTATATATTGTATTGTGAATGGTGAAATTAATACAATGAAAATTTGAGAGGTGCGACACCAAGGAAGGTTGGTTTTCTCTTGGTTAAGGGTTTCCAACGTAAATATCTGTGTACTCTGTGTATGAGCCATTGGTTAGTTTCTATTTTTCTTGAGAATATATATGCATTACTTTACTTCATAGGTTTAAAACTTACATGTGGTATCCGAACTCATTTTTTTCTTCAGGGGGATGCCATTAGTTCCAAGGGTTTGGCTCGGTTTTGATAGATCAAGTTTATCTTGGGTCTGTGGTAAACCTAGGTTCAATGGGAGCTTTGTAGTGATGATTTGTGTATATAAATTAAGTGGTGAGAAATTCTAAAATTGAAATCGAGAAATTTATTGGGAAAAGTTTTGAGTTGTGGAAGCTCAAGATGGAGGACCTTCTTGTAGATAGAGAACAATGGGTTGCTGTGGATCCTGGTATTGCACCAATGGTTCTATTGTTAGAAGACTAGGAGAAGTTGGAGAGGAAGGAAATGAGTACAATCTGGTTATGTCTTTTAGATTTAGTGTTACTGGATGTCTCAGGAAAAACTACAACCAAGGCATTATGGGACAAGTTAGGGAATTTGTATCAGTTAAAGTCCTTGGTAAACAAATTGTTTCCTTAAAAGAAGCTATATCATCTTAGGATGGAAGATGGAGATTCGGTGACAGAGCATCTAAATGCCTTTAATACTCTGGTAAGTCAAATTGTCTATGTTGAAATTAATCTTGCAAAAGAAGATAAGTGTATTACCTTGTTATGTTCTTTCCCAGACTCCTGGGTAATATGGTTGTAGCAATTGGTAGTACCACTAAATTTGCATTGACGTATGATGATATAGTTGCATCCTTGTTATCAGAAGAGATGAGGTGGAAAATCATGGATAGTCATATCATATATGCTTTATTTTTAATAGGTCATCCCCAACATAGGAATTAGAATAAGTATTTTGGGGTGGGGATATAAATCTAAGGGTAGATCTAAATATCTAGGAAAATATTTGAGGAAATTATGGAAGTGTGGTAAAGCCAGGAATTATAAGAAATATTGCAGGTCTAAGAATGTTGATAAAGTAAAGGGATCTGATAATTCCTCTTCCACATAGGCAAAAACCTCCATAGAAGAAGGAAGTGGGTGTTGCATATTACCTGTTCAATCGATCACCCTCATCAACACTAGATGAAAAAATCCACATGAGGTATGGACTAGTAAGAAACCATCTCTTGAACATATCAGAGTGTTTGGATGTGACGCTTATGTACATTTTCGAAAGGAAAATATGAGTAAGCTAGATAATAAAGTTCACATGTGTATCTTTGTTAGTTATAAAGGTGGTATAAAAGGCTGTAAACTTTGGAACCCAAAAACTAAGAAGGTTTTCTACAGTCTGGATGTTGTTTTTAGAGAGGTTAAAGATGTTCCCAAATAGGAAATCCTACCAAGGCACAAAGAACCTGAGAAAATAGAGTTTGATCTAGATGATGCAAAATTTGACTCTATAGAAGAAGATGAATAAGAAGAAGAAGAACCTCATACTCTAGTATTGAGGAGATCAATGAGGGAAAGAAGGAATCCATAAAGGTATAGTCCACCTGATTTTAATGCTAATTTTTCTTTATCTATTACTGATGATGATCCCAGAACTGTCAGGGAAGCAATGAATTCAAATGATAGTAAACTATGGAAGAAGGTCATGGTTGAAGAGATGGATGTCTTGGATAAGAGTGAGGTTGGGATCTAGTTAAGTTTCCAATTGGAAGAAATACCATTGGAAACAAATGGGTGTTTAAGAAGAAGTTGAATGCATAAGGAAAAGTGGAGAAACACAATGCTCAGTTAGTAGAAAAAGGTTATTCCCAGGTATAAGGATTTGACTTTGGTGAAATTTTTTATCCTGTTGCCAAGTTAACTTCTATTAGATTTATTTTATATGTTGTTGTTGCTTTTGATTTTTAAGTAGAACAAATGGATGTGAAGACAACATTCCTACATGGGGATTTGGAAGAAGAAATCTACATGAAGCAACCAAAAGGCTTTGTAGTGAAGGAAAATAAATAAATGGTTTGTAAGATAAACAAGTCACTATATGGTCTAAAGCAATCACATAGGATGTGGTACGGAAAGTTTGACACATACATCCTTGGAATAGGATTTGTGAGAAGCAGGGATGATTGCAGTGTACATTCCAAGAAGGTTAGTAATCACTTCATTTATGTAGTGTTTCATGTTGATGGGATGTTGCTGGTAGGAAACAACATAGATGTTATCAAGGAGGTGAAATCAAAACTATACTCCAAATTTGACATGAAGGATCTTGGGACTGCTAACTTCATTATGGGCATGTAGATTAAAAGAGATTGAGAAAACAAGAAACTCTAGTTGAATCAGAGAAAATATGTTGATACGATATTGCGGTGGTTTAATATGGAGTGTAAACTAATAAAGGTTAGTATTCTTGTAGGTGTAAATTTATCTGAAGACCAGTGTCCCAAGACATAGGAAGAGGAAGAGGATATTTCCAATGTTCCATAAGTTTATGCGATTGGAAGTTTGATGTATGCAATGGTATGTACTAGACCGAACACTTGTAGTGGGAGTTTTGAACAGGTATATGTCAAAACCAAGGAAGGAACATTGGAAAATAATAAAGAGGGTTTTCAAATATTTACATGGAACTACTAGTTATGAATTGTGCTACCAAGGAAGATTAGGATTAGACAAAGTATTGAACATGCATGGGTTTGTTGATGCAGACTAGGATGGAGATATGGATTGCAGAATATATACAAGTGAGTATGTGTTTAACATATTTGGAGGAGCAATTGGTTGGATGAGAAAAATATAGGATGTAGTGGCACTCTTAGCTACAAAAGATGAGCACATGGAAACCATTTATCCGAAATCGATGCTTGAAAACATACACATTGACTTGGATTATTAACAAGACCGTTTACTAACATTGCATGTGAAATATGAGTAACTATCTACTTAAACAAATTCTTTAAACAATAAATTTGTAAAATAAATGGAACACAAAACATATGACATGAACGAGAGCGAAGTTGATAACAGAGTTCGGCTTAATCTCTTAGCCTATGTCTCCAAGATTTATGCAGGTGTGCAACCATTTTCCATTCTTGTGATATAATTATCTTAAAATATTTATTACACAACCATGGACTTCTAAAGAGTTGCAACTATATCTCCTGCTAACATTGAACTGATCCAAAATTTTGGCATAATACTCTTACCAAGTTTTTTTCCTATCAATCTGAAAATAATCTGTTAGCACTAGAAGTCGCCCTTCAGATTGTGGGAAAGGAAAGCCCAATACCCATCAAAGTTTTATGTCAGAGGTTGTTTAAAAAAGGGTCGAATGGGAGCAGTCTCGAGAAAATATCATCTTAACTCAGAAAACTGGATTGATCATGCACAAGTAGGTGAAGTCTTGGTTTAACTTCAATAAGTAAGTTGTAGTAAGGGTAAGTAGAAGGAAGACTATGGTGACAAAATGTAGAGGTCTGCTGAGGACATCAGGTCTTTCAACAACCCAAGGAGGAACAATATAAACACAATAACTTCTCGAATTTAAATCTCAAAGAAACTATAAGGAATTATAACATCACTATAATCAAACATCCATTATAATGCAGTCATAATAATTCAAGTGAATCAGTCAATCATGAACTCTTTCAACATCAGAGCGAAACAAGAGGGAGTAAGAAAGCTAACTGTCATTAAACAAGAAGTATCAAATGAATATACATAACCAGAAACCAGAGGCTTTACTAAAACTTTACAATTCCGGAGATTTTCTCTACCATCCCCCTTTACAAAATATAAAAACTCAGTATATATACTCAAAGCAACTTGCTCCCTGCAGTAGCACAATCTGATCTCTACATTCAAGGATTGGCATCTCAGTCTTCTTCTTTCAGGCTGCACTTACATTCTTCTGTCAGATGCAAGATTAGATCAGTATGGGCTTCACAAGAAAATCCATGACAGGGAACCTTCGGTTGACAGTTTGCTCTCCACGACCAAATTTTCCATGCTTTCCATTTATGTGGTGAAACGAGGTTTCAACCACTTTACCCAACTTCATTAAATACCTTCATTGGGATCAGGATGAATCCTGACACCCATGAATGCGTTAGGCGGTGCCCATGACTTCTTCAAAATGATCTCGGTGACTCGGGCCATGCTGATTTTCCTCTGCATTCAACACAGGCGCTCTCGACCTTTCGGTGCGGATCCCCTCTCTCGCTCCCACCTTGCATGTGAATTCCAACCGTGACCTGGAGCTTTCATCCAAAGTGATATTAGGAATTTTTCCTTTTGGGAGTTTTCACTCCAACTTGATTCCAACATCGCGATGCCCGAAATCGTGAGATGACCCTTTGAGATCGGTGACTGATCTTGCTTGAAAATGGACGACCATGATCCTTTTCCTAGCAACATGAAATGTCAGCTATGCGATGAGCGTTGGCCCCTTTTTTTGGACCTGCTTCCCATGTGATCACATGGTGATACCACGGGCCCAATTCTCGAACGTTTTGTGATTTCACATTTCGGGGGTCTAGCACCATATTCCACTTCTGAAACTTGATCCGCGAAACCGCAATCCCGTTGATCCTGCGCCAAGCGTCCATTAATTTGAACGGCTCAGATTGGAACCATTCAACTTTTCGACTCTCAGGATTTTGGGCTATGGATGCAGCTTTATGACGAGAACCCCGAACTCCCAAATCCCGATCCTTCGAAATTCACTGATGTCAGATCAATGACCCTCGACTCTTCACGATCGAATGACCCAGATCTTCCCTTTCACGAATTGGGACTTCATGATCCTTGCTGAACAATTTGCAACATTTGAATTCTTGATTCCTGCACTCGCTTGCCCTCGTCGAAGACTGAACTTGCTTGCTCGCTTGATTTGAGCCCATATTAAACCACTCTCAGTGTTGTGGCCTTAAGGAAAACAATTGGGTCTATAGAAGGAAGAGATACAGGCAAAATCTGCAGACTTAGGTAGAAACCCCAAACCCCTAAGGTTTTGACAAGCTTATGTGATAACATTAGGCTCCATGGGGGATGGCATGCACCCTGCGAGCTGCCAAGAACACACAGCTCTAGTGCCTTGCTTTGGTTTATGGAGTCTCCTATTAAAAGTAAACAAAATAAACATAAAACAGAGACGGTATTTACAATGGTGGGACACCGATTGTGGATTTAAAAAAAATGTTTTTTTAGGAAGTGCCCATTTATAGGGCCACCAAAAACTTCATCACCCTCCATACTTTGCAACCTATAAGTGTTGTTTGGAAATGCTTCCGAGATTTTGAAGGGGCTGATCCAAAGGGCTTCAAATTTTCCATGCTTTCCCTTGTCTTTCCTGGGTGCATCCCATTTGAGTACTAGATCTCCTGGCTGGAAATCCTCCTTACTTCTTTTCTTGTCAAAGGCTTGCTTGATTTTCTGCTGAATATCATGCGCTCTGTCCATCACCTACTCTCTATTTTGCTTCACTTCTACCAGCTGATGAATCCTTCTGATCATACTATCAGGCTCTTCCTGGTAGTCTTGGAAGAACTTTTCCACAGGCAGGGTGAGTTGGGAAGGAAAAAATGCTCCAGTCCCATATACAAGCTGGAAAGGAGAGATACCCAGGGACCTTTTTGTTGTCACTCTATCAACCCACAAAGAAAATTTGAGCTTTGAATTCCATGCTTTCTTGTTTTCTTCTAACAATCTTTTGATGATCTTTATCAGGATTTTGTTAGAGGACTCTGCTAATCCATTGCCTTGCGGATAGTAGGGGGTAGTGTGAATCAATGAAATTCTGAATTTTCCACAAAATTGGATCAATGGTTCATCCTTGAAGGATGCAACATTGTTAATGATGATCCTAATCGGGCAACCAAACCTTACTATGATATCCTCCAGAAAACCAATGATCACCTTATGAGCAGCGTTCCTTGTGGGGATAACCTCTATCCACTTGGTGAAATAATCTGTGGCAGTTAAGATCCATCTGTGATGACCACTTGATGCAAGATGGATTTCCACAATGAAGTCTAGGCCCCATTGTAGGAATGGCCCTGAAGCAACCACAGACTTCAATGGCAGGGACTTGAGCTGCATTTTTCCAGAGAATTTTTGACATTTGATACAAGCCCTGACTTTCACACAGACATCAGTGAACAAAGTAGGCCAGTAGTATCCAACCCTGAGTATTTTGTAGGCTGTGGTTTTCCAGAAATGATGCCCCCCACATAAGCTTTCATGGAACCCAAATATATTCTTTTGGGCCTCTTGTGGGTCTAAACATCTCAGAAGCACTCCTAGAGGGTCTTTCCAATACAAGACCTGGTCAATAAGGAAATATCTAATTGCTTTGAGCTTTAAATCTCCTGCCTTACTCTTTCCCATATCGTTAGGGGGCCTTAACTCCTGCAGAAAATATATAATGTCTTTATACTAGACACATTCTGCTAATGGAGGGATGTCCTGAGAACTCTTGTCAGACAAATCAGTCTGTTGATCTTCTGAGCAAGTGTATATGAAGTTAACCCCCAAAGCTTTACAATTAGATTTAGCCAACATCTTGGCTAAACCTTGGACTTTAACTAGTTTGGTGGGCTTTATTTCCAGATCAAATTCAAGGACTTTGGCAATCCACTTACTCCTTCTCCCATCTATGTTTGGCTGAATGAGAATGTACTTCACATAAGCTGAAAGAACATACACAATGATTTTTGAATGCAGAACATAGACTCTGAAAGATTTGAGATATTTCACCAAGGCACAGGCCTGCTTATGCATGATGTCATATCTGATCTCTACATCTCTCAGTTCTCTACTGAAAAAGGAAATAGGCTGCTCCAGTCCTTCATAATTCTTCTGTAGTAAAACAACTGCCAATGTATCGAATGAAGCAAAGGAAAAAAGTCAAAAAATACTTGGAATAATCAGGATTGATTAGCACAGGTGCTTTAGCCAATGCTTTTTTGATCTGGTTGAAGGATTCTATGGGCTCAACATTCCATTTTACTTCGTTTCCCTTCCTTAGCATGGTTGTGATATGCTTCACCATTTCGATAAAATTGGAAACAAACCTTCTCAAAAAATTAACTTTCCCCAAGAAAGATTGGACCTCTTTCCTGGATCTCGAGAGTGATAGGGTTTGGATTGCTTCCACCCTAATGGGATCAATTATTAATCCCTCAGCAGATACTATATGCCCCAATAATTTTCCCTCCTTCATGGTAAACAAAGACTTCTTGGGATTTAAGGAGAGACCAAATTTCCTACATTTTAGGAAAACCCTTTTTAAATGCTCACAATGCTCTCTATCTGATCTGGAAAACACTGTAATGTCATCTAGATAGATGAACAAAAATTTATCTCTTTTGCCAATGAATGTGATGTCCATGGCTCACTGGAAGGTATCTCCTGCGTTCATCAATCCGAAAGGTATTTTGGCATACATGAATGTGCCCCAAGGAGTGGTGAAGGCTGTCTTTTCTCTATGTTCAGGTAGGACATAGATATGATTGTATCCTGAAAAGCTTTCAATCATGGATATCCTTGATGTGCCAATTACCCTTTGTAGTATGTGTTCCATTTTCGGCAAGCGGTAATTGTCTTTCTTTGAGATCTTGTTCAGGTTTCTGAAATTGACACAGAGTTTGATTTATCCACTCTTCTTTCTCACTGGGACCAGGTTTGCTACCCATTCAGAATATCTCAAAAGGACAATGATCTGGGTATCCAACATTTTTTTTACCTCCTTTTCCATAATAGGAAACAACATCGGATTTATTTGTCTTAATTTCTGCCTAAATGGTTTGGCTTCCTCCTTCAGTGAGATCTTATGCTCGATGACACATGTGTCATATGTTCTGAGATATTCATACATCCATGCGAACACATCAACAAATTCCTTTAATAGCTCAACATACTCGATCCTCTGCTCCTTTGACAGGCTGCTTGACAGCTTGACAAACTTTGGATTCTTCTCCATGCCAATATTACACTCAACTACAACAACATCCTCATTTGAAACCTTACCCTTTATTGTTGCATCATTCCTGTTGAACAATCTTTCTAAAGGAACTAGTCCCTTTGGAATGTGATTTCTAGGAAACTGAACAATATGGTGATTAACAATTTTGTTCAAAAATACTTCGGGGGAAGGGTCACCCTCAGAATCATGATCCTGATCAATGTGTAATGCAGAGAACCCATCAAGCGACTCAAGAAATCTTCTGATTTCAAGATCATCCTCGAACACCTTCCAATGCTTGATATTATCAGGTACAAAGGGCCTATATCTAATCTCAACATCATACCTGAGCTTAGGAGGTAGTGGTATCCTAAACTGGCTTGCTGAGACCACCAGAGAATCAGCCATGACATTTTCTTCTTTGGGAACAAATGAAATGTTGAAAGCCAAGAAAGAGTTTTCAACGAGATCCCACACTTCATTTTTGTAAATCTTGAGCCAAGGGTGTTTGGTATGATAAGCATTTCTGACTCAACATCCCCAAACATTGCTATCTCCTCAATTCCCATGTCCTTTGCATCCCTTAAGCCCAAAACAAGATCTTCGTATTTTGCCACATTATTGGTAGTTTCAAATTCTAATTTGTATGATAGAGATATGGCTTCTTGACAAGGCGACACAAAAACTAGAGGCTCCGTCAAAGAACATCTTCCACACTGAAGTAGTTGGGAGAGGTATTTCACGAAAATAAATGGGTTGCTTTCTGATTTCAAGAGGAGCTTCGGGAGTGTCGGTGAGATGCAACAAGTTGGATCCAAAATCAATATCAAGGGAAAAGATAGGATGATTGGTGGGATCGGTTTCATCACTGATAATGTAGGCCAAATGAGCTTCTCTGTACAGTCTCCTATTCTCCCCTCCAAAGACTGGAATGGTAGCATATGTGAGGTCCATCTACAATGTTCCTCCGAGTATTTTTATCCAAGATCTTGAAAATAGCATGCCAAACTTGGGAGGAACATCAACCACCATGATATCCATGACCACAGTTTTCATGGGCAACTGAAACAAGGTTACCACTAGATCTTTGATGACCCCAAGGCATTGCACCCTCCTTGAATCAAAATAATATAAATCATGATAATCTTTTGTGATTTCTAATCCGAGTTCTTCCATAATAGTTTTGGGCATGAGATTATGAGATGCCCCTGAGTCCATCTGACAATTATGCAGCACCTTATCATGAATGTTCAGGGATGTATAGAAGGGAGGGGATGAATAATCTCTATCTTCTACCATAGGGCCTAAGATGACTGTGAGATTTTCATCTTAGAGATTCACTGAGTCTGTGGAATTGAAGGGTGGCTCAGGCTGTAACAACTTAGAGAGGGACCTTTTGAAGTCTTCATGCTTGACTAGCTCTGAAAGGGGCATAGGGATCCTAATCTTTTGGATTTCATGATCAAAACTAAAGGAAGAAGGGGGCTTCATAATTTATTTCACCTCTGGGACAGGGTCTTGGGTTATTGGTGGGGGATTCTGAGCTTTCTTTTCTTTGCTGGTGTTTGCTGTTTCTTTAGCGGGATTCTCTGCTCTAGGAACTAGATCAACGACGTCAAAATTCCCCTCTTTCTTCTTAGACCTGAAGCTGTATTTACTTGGGATATTATTGGCCTTTTCCCCTTTACTCAACTCATTTATTTGACTGTTCATGAGGGATTCCTCATATGCAACTTGAGTTAAATGAGGAAACAAGGAGGTATCTTGAATACAATGAATTTCAGGTTCAAGCTCTTCTTCTTCCCTTTCTTCATTAGAAACAAGGTTATTTTGGAGAGGGGTTTGAATCCTCTGATCATCTCTATCTCTGTTCCTTTGTTCCCTTGGCATAATCTGAGGAGCATTGTTTGATCTGGATTATTTTCAACACGAAATGAGAGTGGATATATAATAAAGGAATTCACAGAGATATCACAGATATTCAATAATATAACAGAAATGTATCAGAGATGCAACCATAAACATAGATATACAGTAATACACGATTTCTATTAATCAAAGAAATGTACAGAGACTATAAAAATACAGAGTGAAAGACTCCCTAGAATGGTGGCAACTTATCTCTGAGAAGAGATGTGACGGTTGCTCGCATTCGCAAGAAGATGATTAAAATGAGGAATTGAAGGCCTTTTTACAATAAATAGGAATTCCTAAAACCCTAGACATCCAAAAACCTAACCCTAGGAGATGAAGCGCCAAAAGTCATGTGGGCCCCGTTTGGGTAAGTTAGTACATTAACTTCCCGAAGTCGTAACTTTTGCATACAATCTCCGTTTTAGGCATATGATAGCCCGTTGGAAAGGTATCATTGAGGAGATTCATTTTGGGGCCTCAATAATGTCTTAGGCTATCATTAAGAATCTTTATCCTAAAAAAACCTTCATTTAGTCCCTCAAAATGGTCCCAGAAGTTAAAACTGCTAAAAATAGTAAGTTGCCAAAATTGCCAGAAAACTGTTTTGAGCCAGTTGAAAAAGGTGGGTGGCCATCGATATCCACCTGGATCAATCCTCCCTCCTTAGGAAGCAATGTTCTCCATTGCGTTGAGTTCCCCGGGGAGAGGGAAAAGTGTTTACTGAATCTACATCTTGGTGAGCTGCTTGCCTTGCTAGAGACGTCGCGCTGCTTAGTTTGTGGAAGTCTGTCATGAACCTGTTGAGGCTGAGGCTATTCAACAAGTCGAGATACATGAGAGGAAGGTGTGTAGAAGGAAGCTTTGTGCTTTTCTGCAGCCTTGTCAACCTTCTTCTTTTGGATAGAAGGTGCTTGGGGTGAGGCTGTAGTGGTTGCAGTGTCCTTCTGTTCTCCTTTTGAAAAGATTGTGAAGAAGCTAAATTTTGCAGTATGATATACTACCTTGTGGCACTTTTTAGGTGGAACAATAGTTGGAACTAACTCTGGTATTCTGTAGAGATGACCCCCCAGAGAAACAATGACACTGCGGGGTCAAGACTCATAAACAACATGGCACTTCCACATATATGGTTGGCCCAAGAGAACATCACAAACATCCAGTGGGGAAACATCACATAATACCTCATCCTTGAAGGGATGGATTCCGTATGACAATCAACATTGTTGGCTGACACAGAGATATCGTCCTTGGCGAAGCCATCCAATGTTGTATGGATGCGGGTGTGGTGTTGTCAACAATCCCAATTGTTTAATGACCTCTATTGAGATGAGGTTCTTCTGGCTTCCACTATCAATAATAAAATGCAACGGGGTCCCCTTCACCCACATCTGTGAATGAAAAAGGTGCTCCCCCTCTTTAGGATCTGTTGGTTCTTCTGGTTGAATTGCTGCGGTCGCGACAATAGCAGTGGGGTCTACGTCAATGATCTATCCTTTACTAGTATTTTCAGAATTAGATTCCGAATCAGGGTTCAGATCCTTGTCTTTGATCTCGACCACCAATGACTATTTTGAGAGACATTCATCGGTGTTGTTCCAAGGGATTTTGTGAAAATCACACCATTTTCCAGTGTCCTTCTTTGTCTTCCTGTGACCCTTCTTTTCCCGTGGCTTGGACTGGTTTTCAGGAGACTGTTTTTCATACTTTGGTTGTTGCGAATTTGCAGACCCAAACTCTTGTTTGTTCTTGTGCTTAAATTTATGATCGATTTTAACATCATATCGATAGGCAGCACCGAGTGATGAGATGTCCAGAAAATCCATTTCAGTT
>SNQJ01S0001554.1:39580-68710 GCA_010110895.2 Picea sitchensis
GTGATCTTTTCTTTGTCGAAAAAATTGTGAATAGAGAAATAACCTTCTAACAAATTTAACCATTTATCTAGGGCATCCACATCTATCTGACCTTCAAATATAGGAATATCAAAATTGACCCGTACATTAAAAGGAGAGGTGCCTCCAAAGTATCTTCTTGATGAAGATGCACTTGATGCTATCGGGAGGTGTTGAAGGATGTGGGAAAAATTCTCCATTATTTCGTCCCTCTGTCGCGTGAGAGCTTGCTCAAGAAATAGACTGATAGGATTGTCTGCTCCTTCATTTTTATTTTCTTCTACCATTGAGGGTTTCTTGGGTGTGCGAGAGCGATTGTATTCAAGAGAGACAAGCTTGAGACCCAAATTTCTATACTCGAACCTTGTCGGGGACATGCACTGAAAAATGATCAGGAGCAACCTGCTCTGATACCACTGATCCAAATTATTTTCGGCACAAAATGAGAGTGGAGATGTAATAAAGAAATTCACAGAGATATCACATATATTCAATAATATAACATAAATGTAGCAGATATGCAACCATAAACATAGATATATAGTAATACACGATTTCTATTAATCAAAGAAATGTATAGAGACTGTAAAAATACAGAGTGAAAGACTCGCTAGAATGGTGGCAGCTTATCTCTGAGAAGAGATGTGACGGCTACTCGCATTCGCAAGAAGATGATTACAATGAGGCTCTGAAGGAATTTTTACAATAAAAAGCAATTCCCAAAACCCTAGACATCCCAAAACCTAACCCTAGGAGATGAAGCGCCAAAAGTCATGTGGGCCCCGCTTGGGTAAGTTACTACATTAACTTCCCGGGGTCGTAACTTTTGCATACGATATCCGTTTTAGGCGTATGATAGCTCGTTGGAAAGGTATCATTGAGGAGATTCATTTTGGATCATCAATCATGCTACATGTAATTATTCAGAAGCTCAATCCTGAAAAACCTTCATTTAGGCCCTCAAAATGGCCTCGGAAGTTAAAACTGCTAAAAATAGTAAGTTGCCAAAATTGCTAGAAAACTGTTTTGAGACAGTCGGAAAAGGTGGGTGGCCACCAATATCCACCTGGATCATTGTTATTCGGCCTCATGAAGTTGCCTCTGTTATCAATATTTTGAGGATTTATGTATGTTGGCTTCCCTTCTACTTCCAATCTTTCCATTCTAGTTGAAAGTGATTTTAGTAGCTTGGTTACTTTATCCATTTGAGAGGGGGAAACACAGGAACTGAAGGTGGAGGATTCATATTTCTTCCTGGGTATGTCTCTATCATCTTTATTCCTGATTCGGTTGGCTGCCAACACATTAGATTCCACTTCCATGGATGCATCTTGGATATGAGCCAGGGAAGTAGCTCTTCTCTCTCTAAGCAGGAGGCAAAAATCGAGGTCAAAAGCACTAGCATAAGTGATTTTGCCAGAGGATTCTGTAGGATTTATCTCAGCAGGGATCTTATTGTACATTTTGTTGAATCTTTTGGAGAAATCGGAGTCAGATTCTCCCTCTTTTCTCTTCAGGGACCCAAACTCTATGATATAATACATAAAATGTTTTTTGTCCCCCCACTGCCTCAAGAAAACATCATCTAGAGCTTCAATCCCAACAATAGATCTAGGGGGAAATCCCCTAAACCATTTCCTAACCTCACCATCAAGGCTTTGGACAAAGACTCTCATCCAGATGTCTTCATTTTCAATATTTAGATTGTGTGCATAAATGTAGAAGGAAACAAGGTTCTCTTCAATAGTTATGTCCTCTTCTCCAGTGAACTTATGAATATACTTTAGGTAATCTCCAGCAGGGAGAGAATTCATTGGCTGAGGTAGGACTAGAGGGGCATATCTTGTAGCCACTATGGCATCCATTCTGTTTGTAGGGGGATTAGCACCTATCATCAAGATATGAGGTGGAGGATAATTAGGAGGAGAAGGGGTTCGAGTAGGGGAGACTGGAAATGAGCTCCTGGGGGGAAAGGGAAACAACAGAGGATTTGGAGAAAAGGCTAAAGGGATTGAAGGAGTAGGGGGTTCTCTTTGTGCAATAGCAACCGTAATAGGAGGAGGGGTGGCAAATCTCGGAGTGGGAAAATCTTTTTTTGGTCTTGGGTCTAAACCAAGGTGAAACTTTAGGGGAGAGAGGAGTGAAAAGGATTTCTCCCTCCAATCCCAACCCAGGAGGGGAAAACTCAACAGGAACACTCCCAAAATTTAATGTTTGAGAAACTCCAACATACGATACACTAGGAAAATAAGAAGCATATATGGGAGTTTCTATAGGAGGACAATGGAAATTATCAGAAATACCTAGTTCAACAGTAGAAGTACCTTCTTGAAGGGCCTTTCCCTTTTTGACAATTTTCTCTAGGTCAGCTTGAGGGGTTTCTAGAGGCAGCTGTGGAGTAGACCTCATGTGTCTGCCTCTAGAATCCATGGCTGAAAAAGTGGAGTCACCAGTGGATTCACATTGATGGAGTCACCACAGTGGAGTCTCTAGGTGCACAGTTGCAATATTTGATGTACTAAGTTCTGATACACCTTCAGAACCAACAAGCTTTGCCGTTCAATCCCAGGGAAAATCTTCAATTTCTTCCCCGGCAACGATGCCAGAAATGTTAGCACCAGAAGTTGTCCTTCAGATTGTGGGAAAGGCAAGCCCAATACCCATCAAAATTTTATGTCACAGGTTGTTTAAAAAAGGGTCGAATGGGCGCAATCTCAACAAAATATTGTCTTAACTCAGAAAACTGGACTGATCATGCATAAGCATGTGAGGTCTTGGTTTAACTCCAATCAGTAAGTTGTGGCAAGGGTGAGTAGAAGGAAGACTTTGGTGAGAAAATGTAGAGGTATGCTGAGGACATCGGGCATTTCAACAACCCAAGGAGGAACAATTTAAACACAAGAACTTCTCGAATTTAAATCTCAAAGAAACTGAAAAGAATTATAACAACACTAGAATCAAACATCCATTATAATGCAGTTGCAATAATTCAAGTGAATCATCCAATCATGAACTCTTTCAGCATCAGAGGGAAACAAGAGGGATTAAGAAAGATGGCTGTCATTAAACAAGAAGTCTCACATGCGTATACATAACTAGAAGCCAAAGGATTTACTAAAACTTTACAATTCAGGATATTTTCTCTATCATCCCCCTTTACAAAATATAAAAACTTAGTATATATACTCAAAGAAACTTGCTCCCTGCAGAAGCGCGCTCTGATATTTACATTCAAGGATTGGCATCTCAATCTTCTTCTGTCAGGTTGCACTTGCATTCTTTTGTCAGATGCAAGATCAGATCAATATGGGATTCACAAGAAAATCCATGACAGGGAACCTTCGACTGACAATCTTCTCTCCACGAATTTTTTTTCCATGCTTTCCATTTATGTGGTGAAACGAGGTTTCAACCACCTTCCCCAACTTCATTAAGTACCTTCATTGGGATCAGGATGAGGCCTGAAACCCATGAATGCGTTAGGCAGTGCCCATGAATTGTTCAAAACGATCTCGGTGCCTTGGACCATGCTGCTTTTCCTCTACATTCAACACAGGCGCTCTCGGCCTTTCGGCGCGAACCCCCTCTATCTTTCCCACCTTGCATGTGACCTCCGACTGTGACCTGGATATTTCATCCAAAGCACTATCAAGACTTTTTCCTTTCGGGAGTTTTCACTCCAACTTGATTCCAACATTACGATGCCCGAAATCACGAGACGAACCTTTGAGATCGATGATTGATCTTGCTTCAAAATGGACGACCATGATCCTTTTCCTGACAAAATGAAATGTCGACTATGCAATGAGCGCTGACCCCTTTTTCTGGACCTGCTTCCCATGTGATCACATGCTGAGACCACGGGCCCAATTTTCGAACGTTTCACGATTTCACATTTCGGGGGTCTCACACCATGTTCCACTTCTGAAACCCGATCCGTGAAACCATGATCCCACTGATCCGGTGCCACGCGTCCCTTAATTTGAACAACTCAGATTGGAACCATTCGACTTTTCGAGTCTCAGGATTTTGGGCTATGGATGCACCTTTACGACAAGAACCCCGAACTCCCAAATCTCGATCCTCCAAATTCACCGATGTAAAATCAATGACCCTCAGATATTCACGATTAGATGACCCAGATATTCCCTTTCATGAATCATGACTTCACGATCCTTGCTGAACAATTTGCAACATTTGAATTCTCGATTCCCACGCTCGCTTTCCCTCGTCAAAGATTGAACTTGCTCGCTCGCTTGATTTGAGCCCATATTAAACCACTCTTAGTGCTGCATCCTTAAGGAAAACAATTGGGTCTGTAGAAGGAAGATATACAGGAAAAATATGCAGACTTAGGTAGAAACTCCAAACCCCTAAGGTTTTGACAAGCTTATGTGATAACATGCTCTACAATGGAATAAAAAAACCCTTAAAGAACTTACACAATTCATGTGAATTTTAGTCCTTCAAACTCAACTACAACCTATTTCATATCGCATTGCTTAGATTCACATTTCCAACGCTTCTTCCCATTCAGAATTTGGACTCCATATGCTCAAATTATGGCCCTTGGAAGTTTTGCATCGTCACCTTCAAAGAAGAATGCCTTCGACCTTCAAGCATATGATGCTTCTCTCTTTCGTTATTATTTTGTGTTGAACTTGAAAACATGATTGGTTTAAATAACATTTGATTTGGGGGTCACACCCAACTTCCTCCCAAGATTTGGCCTCAATCTGGGCTCAAATCCTCAAAAAATGGGTAAAAATCCCTTTAAAAAGGGCACAAAATCATTAAAAATCTATTTTCTAAAGTCAAAAACCCACTTGGCCCTCAAATTTGGGCCCGTGCCCCTTTTCACCAATCTCCTGGTCATATGGGACCATGTGTCCATGCATTGGGGCTAAATAGTCAGGCTGCGCCCATTTCTCTCGGTCTCCTGGGCGCGTGGCATGCCATGTGTCCAACACTAAGCCCCCAAACAATTATGCACCTTTTTTCTTGTCGAATTTAGTCATATGGAAGACCATGTGGCCATACACTATCTTTTATGCCTAGCCCTTGGTTCTTGACCATTGTCACATGCGCCTTGTTCGAAGACCTAGGCCCATCGATCGAGTGCTTACCCTTAACCTCCACACCATGCTACAACAAAATGAAAATGTACCATATGGTGGTTAAGTTCCACCAATAGCTCGGACGATTGACGTTTGTTGGTGAAGTAGTTGCCATGAAAATAGGTCGGGGTTCAATCCCAATGGAGGCTCAATTTTTTTTTGACCCCAGCCTTATTGGCCTGATTTGGGGTGCCACATGGTGCCCTGTGATTGGGCCACATGCCACTCTTTGACTGGTTTGTATTGTCGACTCATCCGTCCAATCACCACATAGTCAACTGCCTAGTTAGCACTACCAACTCACCCTACCGTACCACCACTTGTCGAAACCAGATGATGCCACATCACTTCCGTACTGACCACATGTCATGCTGCTACTAGTGCCACATCATCATACAGATTGCCACATGTGACTTCCATACAGTGCCCCATGTCAACTTTTTATTGGTCCAGATTAGCCCTTGAAAATGCCAAATCCACCTGCCATGTGGCACATCCTGGTGCTGCCAGATTATCATGCTAACATCAACATGACATCATGACGATGTCATCTTGCACGTTAGCTGTACGACCTTTGACTAGTTGACTTTGACCTTTGACTTTTCCCCTGTTTGACCTAAAATTCAGATCATGATATCTTTCGCATATAGAGGCCATTTCGAAACCAAATATACCGTTGGAATCAACGCGAAGGGCACTACATAATGGTGTTGGTTTCGTCCAAATTCGAGAACTTCGAATTTTTGGCCTTTTTGGATCACACCTCCCCACTGAGAGTTTTTGGTCCTCCAAAAGCATTATTACATCAATTGAGTCAATCATTACATCAATCGACTTATTCAACTACAGTTTAGACTCGAAAAACAATAAATAGACTCAATAAGTGATTACATCAATCAAATCACATTTATTACATCAGACTCGATGAACATTGACTCAATGACACACTTACATATATGGCATAAAATATGCCCAATTCCAGTCAAATGACCCTTCTCTTGCTGGTGGATTATCGTGGTCATTTTTCTGCTCCTCTGCAACATCCTCATTCTACTTTGGCTCTTCAGGCTCTCTCAAGAATCTCAATTCCGGATGCAACTTCCAACATATATCTTTCCCATGCCCATTATTCTAATAGTATGAGCAATAGTTCCATGCACTGACGGATTTGACAGAGTCTTTCTTTGGATGAACTGAATTCCCATTGGATTTCATTGACTCTTGTCTTGACTATGCTGAATCCACACGTGGATCCTTCTTTACCTATAGTGTCACATCGTCCTCTCTTGGCATATTCCTCATTGCCGTGACCTTCTTACTGTAGACTTTCTGCTTCCAGTATACTGCAACAAAATG
Source organism: Picea sitchensis (assembly GCA_010110895.2). Lineage (NCBI taxonomy): Eukaryota > Viridiplantae > Streptophyta > Pinopsida > Pinales > Pinaceae > Picea > Picea sitchensis. The sequence continues at coordinate 46,072 of SNQJ01S0001554.1, forward strand.
TTGATTGCTACCGCAAAATGTACATGGAATTTTCCTTTGTATAATTTCCACGATTCTATTTTTTTCTTTATCAAAGGTAGGTGAAGGGGATCTATACCTTTCAATCCTTTTACCTTTTATTAGTGACTTACTATTCGAGTCACTTCCAGGTTGAGCTGTCTTCTTTCCCTTACGATCTCAAAACCATGCTGGTTTCAACTCTAGATGTCGATCCCGACAATGATCAACATCATGTCCATTTTTCGACAATGTGCACAAACCATTGGATCGATTTCATTATTAGAATCTTCTGTGCATCCTATAACTTCATGTGGTGGTCGTTCTCTCACTTCGATAGGCCTGAATCTACCTTGTCCATGCTTCCCAAGACCTTGTCCTTTTCTATAGCCCATCTTGGAAAATAACTTCATACCAATTCCCTTGGTATGATTTTCAAAAGTAGCAATATCCTGATTGCCTGAATCCAGTTCTTGATCAACTACAGGAGAAGCTGGCGTATACAAAATAATTTCTGATGGTGAGGAAAATGTGACAATGGCCTCTTCTAATGACTGCTCCTCAAATGGTGTAGAAGAGATATATGAAGTCTCCTCACCCTATTGCTTGAGGAATGGATGAATTTTATCATCCTTAATAGGACTCGGGCTTCTAGTGGAAGGAATTCTTCTAGATGGTATTTCTTGTGTTTCTACCACTATTGATCACAACCTTTCCCTGTTTTCTTTGAGTATCTACACCAATCTTCTCATCTCAAAATTTTCTTGCCGAATTTTTCGATTGATTTCCTTGAGTTCTTGAAGTCTGTCTATCTTCAATCTTTTACCCATACTTATTCACAATCACTACAATACAATCATCCTGCTCTGATACCACTTGATCCGAAATCTATGCTTGAAAACATACACCTTGACTTGGATTATTAATAAGACCGTTTATTGACGTTGCATGTGAAATATGAGTAAATAGCTGATTAAACAAATGCTTCAAAAAATAATTTTGTAAAACAAATGGAAAAAAAAACATATGACAGGAACGAGAGAGAAATTGATAATGGAGTTCAACTTAAACTCTTAGCCTACGTCTCCAAGATTTATTCAGGTGTGCGATCGTTTTCCATTATTGTGATGCAAATCTCTTAAAAGCTTTATTACATAACCATGGACTTCTAAAGAGTTATAACTATATCTCCTGCTAACATTGCACTGATCATAACTTTCATCATAATACTCTTGCAAAGTTTTTTTCCTATCAATTTGACAATGCTCTAGAATGGAATAAAAAAATATTAAATAACTTACACAATTCACATGCATTTTAGTCCTTCAAACTCTACTAAAAACTCTTTTATATCGCAGTTCTCGGCTTCACCTTTCCAATGCTTTTTCCCGTTCAGAATTTGGACTCCATATGCTCAACTTATGGCCCTTGGAAGTTTTGCATCTTCACCTTCAAAGAAGAATGCCTTCGACCTTCAACCATATGATTCTTCTCTCTCGCTTTATTCTTCTGTGTTGAACTTAAAAATAGGCTTGGTTTAAATAGTATTTGAGTTGGGGGTCACATCCCAACTTCCTCCCAATATTTGGCCTCAATCTGGGCTCAAATACTAAAAAATTGAGCAAAAATCCCTTTAAAAATGGCATAAAATAATTAAAAATCTATTTTCTAAAGTCAAAAACCCACTTGGCCCTCAAATCTGGGCGCGTGCCCCTTTTCTCTGAGCTCTTGGTTGTATGGGACCATGTTTCCATGTGCTAGGGATAAACAATTAGGCCGCGTCCCTTTCTCCTGGGCTCCTGTTCGCGTGGCACACCATGTGTCCAACGCTAAGCCCCCAAACAATGCCTCTCCCCTTTTCTTGTCTGCTCTGGTCATATGGAAGGCCATGTGGCCATATGCTAGCTCCTACACCTAGCGATTGGTTCTCTACCCTAGTCATACGCGTCTTGGTCATATGCGACTTGGTCATATGCGCCTTGGTCGACAGCCTAGGCCCGCCGACCGTGCGCTTGCTCTTAACCTCTGCAACATGCTACAACAAAATGAAAATGTGTCGTATGGTGGTTAAGTTCCACTGGTAGCTCAAAAAATTGGAGTTTTTTGGTGAATTCGTTACCATGCAGATAGGTCAAGGTTTAATCTCGATGGAGGCTCAATTTTTTTTTGACCCAGGCCTTATTAGCCCAATCTGGGGTGCCACGTGATGCCCTGTGATTGGGCCACGTGTCACTCTGTGACTGGTTTGTACTGCTAAATCATCAGGCCAGTCACCACACAATCAACACTTCCAAATCACCTTACCGTACTGCCACTTGTCAGAACCAGATGATGCCATGTCACTACCGTACCAACCATGTGTCATGGTACTCTAGTGCCACATCATCGTACGAACTACCACATGTCACTTTCATACAGTGCCACATGTCAAATTTTTACTGGTCTAGGTCATCCTATGAAGATGCCAAATCCACCTGCAATGTGGCATGTCTTAGTGTTTCCACATCATGATGCCGACATCAACATGACATCATCTTCCACGTCAACTGTACGACCTTTGACCAATTGACTTTGACCTTTGACTTTTCCCTTGTTTGATCTGTACTTCAGATCGTGATATATTTCGCATACGATGGACATTTTTGAAACCAAATATACCTTCGGAATTAACATGACAAGCACTACACAATGGTGCTGGTTTCGTCCAAATATGAGAACTTCAAATTTTTGGCCTTTTTGGATCCATTTTGGATCAATCACTCATGCAAGAAAGGAAGAAACATGGTTACAAAGATTGTGTTTAGGTGTTGGGTTGGTAAAAAACGCAATAAGATTAGATTAGGACAGTTAGAGTGCAATCTTCCTGGCAAAGAACCTAGCTTATCATTCAAAGACAAAGCATATTGATGTTCAATATCACTTTGTGAGATACATGGTTTAAGACAAGAAGGTATTGCTAGAGAAGGTTGAAACTTTGAAGAATGTTACAGATTCATTGAAATAGTCAATGAGCACTAATAATTTCTCTTGGTGTAGAGGAATAATGGGCATTGCTACCCTAGATTGTTAACTACTATATTCTTTGCATGTGTGTGGGGGTGGGGTGGGGGTTGCATCCGATTTGACGATCCTCCTCCCAGTAATGGTGTACATGTGCACCGGACGCTACTTGAGGGGGGTCTCAGGGGGGGAAAGATTGGCCCTATTGCAAAGGAAAATCCTTCGCTCGGAGCCGATGGGGTTTAGGTAGCGCCCAATTTGTTTTGGGCGGTTTTCACTATTTTTAGCGGTTCTCACTATTTTCAATGATTTTCTAATTTAATCTCGGATTAAGGGATTAGAGTTTTGGTAGCTGCAGAATACCTAAAAATATTGTATGTATTTTATTATGAACGATGAAATTAATACAATGAAGAGTTGAGAGGTGAGATACTAAGGAAGGATGGTTTTCTTCTAGTTAAGGGTTTCCAGCGTAAATCTTTGTGTACTATGTGTATGATCCATTGATTAATTTAGTTTTTTCTTAATAATCTGTAGGCATTGCTTTACTTTATAGGTTTAAAACTTACAAAAATGCAATAGCTTCTCTTGATCTATTGGCACTGGTTTGATTGAAATTTGTGCACTCTACCAAAAGATATCTAATCTATGAAATTCATGATTGTCACTAGAAAAAACCCTAAAAAGGATGATTTTAAATCAATGATATCTCTACTTCATAGAATCCATTTTTAACGTTTTTTTTTTTTTTGAAATTGGGTATTTCTTTGAGAGGAATTCATATCTAGGGCTAGATTCTCCAAATTCTACATAGAAAGTTTCAAAAATTGATGAATGTTTCCGTCCTCTTTTTTCTATCAAAAATTAGCAAAGAGAAAAAATTCTCCCACTTTTTTCCCAAGAAAGAAATCTGATATCACTTGTAGTGTACTTAACCCCAAAAATTCCAAGCAATCACATAAAATGTAGTGCAAAACCCAAGAACAAAAGAGAAAAGAGAGATAATCCCTAACAAAGATCTATTCTATAATAAAAAATAGAGAGCTATGTTCTCTTGCCTCTTCAAGGGGGAAACCTTCAAGAGAAATGCTCCAAATACAATAATAATTCTTGACCAAATAATACATAACCTTCTGCTCAATATATAGCTATCCATAGATAATCTTAACTACCTACGAGCCCACTTATAATGATGGCCAACTAACTAATTTGGGCCTTATTAATAAAATGGACCCTTTTTACAATGAGTGACTATTAACTAACTATTAAAATGTACCTTATTCAAGGAAGGTAGCCTCATACATTAATAAAGTATCTAAGTAAGGGGGTTAGGGTAGGACCCTAACATAACACAATTAAATTTAACTTAGATTTAAATAATGGTTGAACAACTCAATAATGAAAGATTTTAAATTATAGTACTTATTTATCTCTCTTTTACTTTAGCATAGCCTTTGAAGCCAAGTTTTTGTTTTCAAGCCTTGTCTAATCTAGCCTTCGTGGCCTTTGAAGTTTCTTTGATCGTATAAAAAGTTTGAAGTGCATTTCATGTTATTTAATCGGATAGGTCAAGTGAAAATTATTAGTTCAATTCATATTACATTATAATTACCTTTCCGACTCTCCATCTCTTATTCATTCCCCTTTTTTTCATTTTCTTCTCCTTACAATCCTCTACTGCTGCATCCCATTCTCCATTGGGAACTAGTGAAGGGTTCTTGTAAAGAGGGTAGCCTACCATATTTGTTTGGTAGGTGTCTTGCACTGTCTTCAAATACCTTCCTTCCATTGAAGAAACCACTTTTTAGTTGAATAATTAACCAAAAAGGTGCACCATGTGATTATTCAACTCTTTTTTCAAATTGGGGCTTCGGTGTTTATATCCAATTTTGAAAAAGAATAAACATCTTCTAAACATATTCTCATGATACTATTCATAAAACAAGTTATTCCCTACCCATACAATCATATATTATGATTAGACTTATACAATCAACATTAATATATTAATTTTGTATACAATCAAAATAAGATGAGGGATTGGTAATTACCATGAATTTTTAATCCCTGCAGTGAGATAAGTTCATCATCCATGTGTAAATAAATTTAGGCAATTTTCTAGTGCTATTGACAATTATGACTAATGAGGGAGTCAGATCAATATTTGAAGTAGGGCTATTAGAAGGACTAAGAGTAGAAGCACCAATAGTACTAGGTATAGTATCGTTGGAGCACCAACAGTACTAGGTGTAGTATCGTTGGAGCACCAACACTAGGTGTAGGAGTAGGGGCACTAGCAACAAGAGCAACAATATAGGCACAATAAGTAGATGCATGTGTGCTACTCCCATTTCTTGTGGCATCTCAAGAATGGCTATTAAAAATGATTTTATGTCAAGTATAATTCATTGAAATTAAGAAATTGTATACATTTGAGCAATTGTGTTCATCAAATTTCAAAATTTCATATGTTGAACTAATTGATCCTTGCAAGCAAATATTCTTGTCTTTTGATTCTTTCTTAAAAAGTGTCTCATCAAAATTTCAATATAAACAATGGTATGTTAACTAGATAAAATATGCAATACAATATAACTAATACAAATCAATGAAATTGAATCCTTTCAAGACGATTTTCATACTCAAATAAACAATAAAATATTAGGATTGAAGACTCAATTGTAGGAAATGGAGGCTAGATGCAAGATATATAAAATAAAATCCAAGGAAAAAAATAATCAACCCAAGGATAAGAGGTTGAATAAAATCACCATATTAGGGACAAGATTAAAAATATAAAAGAAAAACTAATGAACAATTTGGCCCTAAATAGTTTGAAACGTAAATTGGATATTAAACCCATCAAAGAGGAAATGGATAGTCTCATAGAGTTAGACCATGAGAAAAACAAAAGAGCCTTGAACCTCATTATTTTTTTTATAAAATAACATAAAGATGAGGAGATGCTCGCAATAGGAAAGGAAGAACTAAACAATAAATCACAAATTAAAACAAATTGCCTCATAGAAGCAAAGAGGCTAGGCAAAATAATTGAACATAAAGATAGGTTGATTCGGGTTAAGGTAAGATCTAATGATCATAAATATGGCATACTTAAAATCCGATCTTAAAAGGGACACTAATTAGGAGTAGAAAAGATGTTATCAGGGATAGAGACCAAAAAGATAATAATAAATAGGAATTTGGAACACTCCAGATCCTCTCATGGAACTACCATTGTTTTCAATGGATTAAAGAGATATTGATCTAAAATACTGTCTTACATTCTTTGAGTAAACTTCACGAGGATAAAATTGTTGGAAGATTGGTTGTTGTCATTGATGTCAACCCTAGTCATGGGTTTTGGACCGCAAGATTGATAAAGGTATTTGGACATGAAGGACAATGCACATGCATATATAACACCCATGAATGGATAGTATACATCATGTTATTTCCAGTGGTATGTGGCACGTCACGTGGATCCTCATGGTTGAGGAGAAATAAATTTTTGAAGATGACAAAGTGAATTGAAGAAGGAAGTACATGTAGGCCCTGAATAGAAGATAATTAAGAAATAATTACAAAAATAAGAAAGTGTTAGATTATTTCAATGATTTAAAATGAAGTGACATAAATGGTATAAATAAACATCATTATACATTCATTTTGATACAAGTTGTTGAATTTCGAAGGAAATAAGAAGTAAAAGAAGGCCCAGTTCAAAGGAGGATGAAGTCTTTGGTGATGTGTTCTAAGGTATGTTATTTTAGGTCATCTACCATTTTCTTTGTAACTCTTTTTATAGAATGATTCATATAATTTGAAATATCTATGGTATTGACAAGAAAGACATATCAAGGTACTTACTCACGGTACAAAGTTCAACTCTTGATTAGCTATAATTATGGAGATACACTTTCTGGAAGATAGAGTTTTTGACCCGTCCTGAAGCTAGTCAATAGCAGTGTTCAGGTAAAATAGTCATAACTTAGAGAATCAAATGAAGTGTGGGACAAATTTCATTGGAAATAAAATGGGACTTTAGTTTCTTGTGTGTGAGTTTTAAAATCATATGTTAAATATTGAAGCGTGAGGCATTCTTTACAAGTTTGGTCTCTTGAATAGACGAGGTGGACGAAGTCTACATTCTTTTCTAACTTCTTGCAGGGGGGGATTAAAGGAGTGAAACTTGGGAGTTTAGGAGAATACATTAGTAATAATATATAGGATTAGATATAGAGATTGAAGAATTGAAGTGTAGAAGTCTCAAGAAGCATTATCATGTTCTATGTGATGATTGGTTGATGGTGATGATTTAATGTGAACATTATCTTCTATGTTATTCTTGGGTGGAAGGAAGAGTGAGGATGAGTTCAAATATCTCTTGATATTGAAGTAATTTATCTTCCTCTTGATTTTTTATCCTTCCTTTTACATTTGGAAGTTGTACCTTTGGAAGTCATTACTTCCTTGAACAATAACTATTGTATATGTTGTGCATGGTGTATTGTGGTGTATTAGGTGTAACTCTTATACTCTTGTTCATTGCTCATTGGATATAGTTGAATGGTTTCTCATATATTGTGCATGGTGTATTGTGGTGTATTGGTGTAACTCTTATACTACTGTTCATTGCTCATTGGATATAGTTGAATGGTTTAAGTATAAGTTGAAAAAGGTTTTAAATTGTACTTGATACTGATTCACCCCCCTCTCAATATCAACAAAAATCTCCCTGCGTTTTTTAAGAGGTGGTACTCCTGTATTCTTAAACAACATGCAAAAATATAAATAATGTCCGAGAAGGACCAAACTTATTTAAAATAATCATTCACATACAAAGAATACTTGAGATAAGACCATATATCTTATAAAATAAAATATTTACGATATATTATAGGATTATACACCAAAAGAGTGGGAAAATAAATAGGATGACATTTCCATCGCAACATTCACTAAGACATAACACAATATTCAAGGAAAGGAAGCAAGAAAATATGGACTGCATATGGTAGAGAACTTTAAATAATCATTTCATTAGGCACAAAAAATATTATGATAGATATAAATTTGAAATCTCATGCTTGAATCAAAGTATTTGAGATTATAATATTGTAATATCCTAAAATAGCTCTTTGGGAACCTCAAAAAATAATATATGTCTTTACAAACAACAAAGTAAATGTCTTGAAATAAGATATTTGCATTTGTTCTTCAAAGAGGACTGGGATGGGGCTCCCGCGGACCATGAAATGAAAAGACTGTGATGGAATTTTTTTTCTGAACCCTTTACTTGTTTGAATGTGCCTCTTTTGTAGATTATTGCTGTGGTTGAGGTAGCATAACTGCTGCAACCGTTTCTTGTTGTTCTGGCTCAGTGATTTTGATTAAGGATTTTCTTAACCAATCTTCAATGTATTCCCTCATGGGGGCCACTGTGATCTCATGCTTAGTATTTATTTCAAACAAATAATTCTCCATCTCTCTTAGGTCCATTCCTAATTGGTGTAACGTGTCATCTACCTCATCATTTCTGTTGATGTATCTGACTAGCCACCTTTCGATTTCTTCCTCAGTGAATTTTATTAACTCGATGAACTCATTTTCCCATGCAAATTTAGACACATTAAGTTGGTCTAATAATTTCTATTTATATGAAACTATTGTATCCATTAATAGACTCGGGCCATTGGTTTTTTTCGTAAGATCAACAAGCTTAAAAAATTTCTCACCGCTTTTGTTCTTCACAACATCTAATTCATTTATCATTTCTATTAAATTTTTTTCTCTTTAACCAACATGCATTAATTTGTTTCATCTGGATCTTTGGAGAAGGTTTTTATCTCTTATGTGAATATCACTTAAACTTGTAACTCTAGACAAGAATGTACCCACAACATCTTTGTAGAAATATTCATCATTCTCTAGATCCTTTTGAAGATATTCTTTGAAATTTGTAATCCTTGTTTCAAAGTTGGTGGAGCTCTGTGCAAGCTCCTATATTTCTTGAATAAGATCTATTCCTTTTTATATATAGTTTCCAACATACTTTCTTATTTATTGCAACAAACTAGATGAACCTTTCCATTTGTTGCTGATTTTCAAGATATCTTCTAAGGTGAGTGTTGGTTGAACTATTTTTAAAGGTTATGCAAAAAATGGTCCTAGAATTAAAGTTGCATCTAATTCCTTTATTTTTTGTTTTAATTATAAATTTTCCTTGTCAATGTTACTGACAGATTGTTTTAGGGCTTCTCTGATTGCTTCATGGAATTGTACAATTTTTGATGGTGCAACCCGATCAAAATCAATTGTCGATTTCCATTTCTTGGATACCTTCTTGCTTTTTTTTTTTGTAAATAAAGTAAGATCCTTATATTAGTTGTTTCTTATGTCTATACAATGCCATCTATTATCCACATGTTCTGACACAATATGGAAACCAAAACAAGTTTCTTTCATCAAAAGCTTAGAGTCTGTCGCGTCACAACTTAAACAAAATAGTATGAACAAAACAATGATTAGAAACTGGTCACCATGACCATCTAGCTTGCATCGTGAGGCAAATATTCTACCCATCTTTGGAGAGGTGAAAAAACGAGAAGGAGAGAAAACAAAAAATCTGGAGGTGCTATTCCCTGTGCGAGCTCAGGATGCCATGGATGTTGTAGGTATGGAAAAAATTCTGGACGCATGTTGGGAAATGATTCCACGTTGGAGCATTCGCCAAAGCATCAAACAATATATCCATTCTCTAGCCGAGGATGTGCTGAATGTGCAACTGGTCGTCCTACTTTTGCCGAATTTCTAAAATGATTTGGAGGTTCTCGTCCGAGAGTCGGTTTGGGGAGAGCATAGGTGTCTCCGCCTCCATTTCCTCTCCATCACTTGTCGAATGGTCCTCCAATTGCCTTCTTGGGGTAATTTCTTCCTCCATAATGCAACTGTCTGTGCCAAACACCTGATCCCGTGGGTGAATTTTGGGGGGGGGCAAGAGGATAATTGAGTAGAGGAGTTCTCTCTTTCGGAGGTGGCACCTCATCTCTGACTGAGAAGCTACCAGGGATCAAAGGAGGGATGTGAGGGGGTGACAAGGGAAGTTGAGGTGGCCCCTGGCTATTATGCCTGGGGTTGGAGATGCAAATTGTGATGAGAGCTAGATGGGAGGGGGTGAGTCTATTGCACATGGAGAGGGCGCTGTAATACATCGGTCCTCTTATGGACTCCCCCCTCTCTCTTGGAATGGTGTAGGTATTGCATAGGCTAGCCTGCGATGGAGTGAGGGAAAAGGGAAGAGGGATTGGTGGGGAAAAATTGCAATGAGAAAGCTCAAGAGAGTCGAGGGGAAAGAGGATTTGCAGAGTGAAAATGAGAGAATTCTCCAAGGCATTTGCCTTCATAGTGCAATCCGAGTTGACAGGGAGGCATGCCATGAAATATGAGGTGATGGCTTCCCTAGGCCTGGTGCCTAGCACATTACTCCCGGTCTGACTCACATGGGGGGCTATTAAACCTGCGAGGCTATCCATGCCCACTACCTTAACTCTCTGCTGAGTGCGGGTCATTCAGAAGTAATGGATGGGAGGCTGGAGGCAGGGGTTATTAACTCCTATTGCTGCCCCATGCCATCTTTCCTTTGGATATATCCACCTATCACCCCATCTGGGGGATACCTTCTTTATTTTTATATTAACTTTCTCAATTAACAATTTTTTAGACACTTGATTGTCGGCTGCGTGGTGAAAAGTTACAGACTCCTCTTCAAATATCTCAGGTTCCTGAGTGACTAGGGCTTCAGAAATTTCTTGGGTTTCCAATAGTAATTTCTCATACCAGATGGGTTCTTCAACAAACTCATCTACATCCATAGCTTGTGGAATTTCTTGAGTTTTAGGTATTCTTAACCTTGTTTTCTGTGTATCCCTTTTTCTTTTGGCAGAAGTATATATGATATGAGATTTTTTGATATTTTTCTTTATTGGGTCCTTACCACCGCCATCATTTAAACTTCTAGAATTTTTTTTCTTCATCTCCATACCATTGCTTTTGGGTTTTGGTCTTACCGAGGTACACTTTTGAGACACAATCAATGAATTGATATTTTTATCTATTGCTTCTCTACCTTGCTATTGATATCCCTCATTGGTATTGACTAATTCCTTCTTATAATTAAAATCTTGGTCGACTGAAGTCTTAGGGAGATTCAAATTATCTCCACCTCTTTCTTTAAACTGTTCAATTTTGGTAAAATAAGAAGAATAACCAATGAAGGCCATATGTGCAGTAAACATATCATTTGGGTCGAAACCCTCAAAAAGTTAAACTTTGTTTAGGTTGAGTTGGTCAAGATGACCTACAAGTTAATTCAAATGGAAGCTTTGGTTTACAATAATTTGTCTGATTTTCCAAGGCAATGGAATGAATTGCTTCTTTATCTTCTCGTTGAAGAAGTGAGCCCATGACTTATATTTCCTGCAAGCTTCTACAAAAAAATTCTTGTTTGATACATAAAACAAGAGGAGTAAAGGTTTCTTTTCACAACCAAATAAACTTATAACAATAAAACTTCATTGGTTTCAAAAACTCCTTTCTCCATGAGAATAGTGGCAACTTCGAGTGATAACCTCATTGTATCAGGGACAAAGTCTAATTTTTTAAACTCTAAGATACAATTATTGTGAATCGGGTAAAAATAATACTGATCTTTGTGCCTCCACAATGCTGGATGTCAGGCAAAGATTGGTTCCAATTTAAAGTCAACATTCCTTTCCCTCGACAAGTCTTGGAAAACATGGCAATGAAAATAAGATAGGATGTCATATAAAACTTTCGGGTCTTTTTCAAATTACTCAATTGAAATGAGATTTCACTAGAAATGACACGACCCTAATCTATGATGGCATTTCCATGTAGAGAGAAATGAACGGCATAGATGATATATCTTGGCACAAATAACATGGATTCCAAATCAATGATAAGAGAAAATAACCAAGAAAACTCCTTGTATGTGTATTTCAAGGAACTTACCTCAATCTTGAAAGTACTAGTGGTATTTCTTGGGTTGACCAGATATTTATCAAGGGCATCTTCTCCTCCTTTATGTTGCTTTAGGAATTCATTGGCATCTTTTCCCTTGAATTGCATGGTGGGCATAGGGAGACGTAACATTCTGGTGAATACTAGAGGAGATAAAGAGATAGGCTATTGTCCTTGCAGTTGAATTATTCTCTTCTCCAATTTGAATTTATCTACACACCTGTGAACGAGTTCTTTGAAATATTTTATGTCCGGAACACAACCAGTAAGGGCTATGCCTGAGGTCCATACTTAGTTTGTATTTTTCTCAGCAAGAGTAAGGGCCTTGTAGTAGTTGTAAGCTCTTGACCAGTGGAATTCTTGATCTTCTTGTCTGAGTGTATTTAGTGTATCCCCACAATACAATTGCTTTCTCTTAATTGACATTATTTTCACTACTTTTCTAGCCTTGGAAATAAGTGGCACTAATGTCGATATAGCATTTTACATCTTGGGATATTAGTTCTTATTTAATTTACCACGTATTTCTCTGCCGTAATTCTTATTTCAAAATTATCGGTTTGCACAACGAGATTTTTGAATTTATTACAAGGTTTACGAAATCTTCGCCACTTTAATAACAACATTATGTTCACACAAGTGACAATTGATGTGGCAAGGGAAATAAATGTGATGGGAAGTGGTGATGTGATGTTGTGGTAGATGGAAAGTGGTTAAGTATGGAGGTGTAAAATGAGGAATGAAAAATTCATTATGTAGAATGTGGGACTACAGGTCTATAAGTTTACAGGTATACAAGGATAGAAAAGGTAAAAAGGAAAATACCCCCACATCAGATGTAAGAAAATTGACTAAGTATGGGAGAGGGTCATTTTGTGGGTCACGAAATTAAGAAATGTATTATGTAGAACACAAGACTGTAGACATGTGGGAGTGAAGACATGGGAAAAAGGTAAATGGGATATTCAGTTGTCCCACATCCACATTTCAAGAAATGACTAAGTATGAAAAGGTAAAAAGTGCACTTTGGAGGACATAGAGATAGAAGTGAAATTAAATGGTAGCACGACTACAGGTCTGGGACATGTGTTCTCGTATCACTTTGAAAAATGACTAAGTGTTGGAAAATTTGAAAGAGGGGAAAATAGACTAAGTATAAACGCATGGGTTTGAAGGTTTACGATTATGAGAATTCGATGGTAGTGTGACCCACAACCCACATTTGAAAGGAGAAATAAACTAAGTAAGGGAATTTAAGAAGAAAAGAAAAACAAAGGAAGAAGATTAAGGATAAGTATGTATGTACAAATATTTATCATATATGTGGATCAACATCTGGCTCCAACTGTGGGACAGTGACCCCCTGTGGGTTGCTGAGAATCCATAATCCTCTTCCATTGGGAAAATGGAGTCATATAGAGAAAATAAAAGAGAAAATAGTAATAGGATATATACAAAGGAGTACCAAGAATAATTATATACAATCTTTGACTTGGGGATTTCAACAGAAAAAATGTTTAAGATATTTCCTATTTACAAGCAAAGGTTGATTTGTTCCTTTCATATCCTTCAACAAGTATGAATTGTAACCAATAACCTTTTCAATATGATATGGGCCAATCTAGAGAGCTTCAAATTTTGTGTGGAAAGATGGTTTTTCCTTTTCTTTGTTCCACAAGAAAACTAATTGATCTTTTTGAAAAACCTTTGAAGTAGTACTCTTGTCAAAGTATTTTTTGAATGACTGTTGTCTTTTTTTCATTGCCAATATTGCTTGTTCCATTTGTTCTTCAACTTGCAAAAGTTTGTGATATATTTTTTGCAACAACGATTGTTCTTATTTTTCTTCAACATCTATGGTGAGTGAAATGGAATTCAATTCCAATTGCAGTGGTAATATTGCTTCTTTTCCATACTATCTTTTGGAGTAAGACAACTTGCCTAGAGTGCATCTATCCATTTGTTATGCCAATTATTATGGTTGGACTCAATTGTCCTCTTGATATTTTGAATTAATGTCTTATTTGTTGATTTTTCCAAACCATTTCCTTGTGGATAATAATTGGATGATTTCCCCATGATGATTCCATATTCTCCATATAATTTTGTAAATTTTGATCCGATGAAGATGGAGCCATTGTCTGTTATGAATTTTTATGGTACACCAAATCTTCACAAGATATTCTTTCAGAAAATGAATCAACTACTTTGAATTTGCATTCCTCAATGCCACAACTTCTTGCCACTTTGTAAAATAATCAGTTGCAGTAATAATATAGGAATTACCTTTTCTAGACTTGGGATTTATTGGTCCAATCACATCTAAATCCCATTGAGAAAATGATTGCTCCAACATTGCAGACTATAATGGCATTGCATCTCTTTTCATTTTTATTGATAAAGTTTGACATGGAATTTACTTTTGAACAAACCCATAAGAATACTTGAACGTAGTTGGCCAACGATAACCCACCTGAATTATTTTGTGAGCTGTCACAATTGGTGAAAAATGTCCACCACAAACACCACTATGAAATTCTTGAAGTATGTCTCTAGAATTTGCATGATCCAAGCATATTAATAGAACATCGTCAAAGTTTCTTCGGAATAACATAGAAGATACTATTACATATTGATTATATCTTTATGGAATTCCAAGTTTGATAAACTTGTACCCTGTATTACAACATCAAATCCATTGGGAGGGGGAATGTTCACAACTTCAATCCGAGTCATGAATTTACATAATCCCTACCCCTTAATAACTTTCAAAGGTTTAATTTCCAAATCATATTCTTGAAGCTTTTCCAACCAATTTTCACATATTCCTTCTTCGAGTTGTTGATTGAGAAACATTTTAACAGGTGAATGTGGAACATAAGAAATAATGTGAACTGATAGAATGTATGAAATAATGTGAACTGATATAATGTATGTTCTAGAATGAGAAATTTATTTGACCAAGGAAAGAGATTGCTTCTCAATGATTGAATAATTTATCTCATAATCATGCAAGTTTTTACTCATGAAAGAAATTGGGAGCTCTTCAAGTTTCTGATTTCTCTGGGTGAGGATAAAGGCAATACTCTCTTCTGAAGCAAATGAGTATTCTTTAACAAAATAAGGGCTAACAATAACAAAAGCGGTAGTAATGGCATGTTTTATTTCTGTGAAATGTTTTTTAATATCTGGTGTCCACTCAAATTTTTGATATTTCTTTAACAACTTATTTATTGGCTTGACAATGGTAGAATAATCAGAGACAAGATTTCAGACAAAGTTCATTTTTCCAAAGAAATCTATACTCCTTTTCTTTAAGTGGGAGGATTTAGATCATTTATTGAATTTACTCTCTCTCTCTCTCTCTCTCTCTCTCAATGTATACTCCTTCTTTAATCACAACATGTCTTAAAATATTTCCTTCTGTTATGGAAAACAAACACTTTTTGGGATTGAAAGATATTCCATAAATTATACACCTTTCAAAGACCCGTTTGAGGTGTTTGATATGTATTTCCATTAATTTTGAATAAACTGTTAGGTCATCTTGGTAATCTGCCATAAAATTTCCAATGAAATCTTTGAAGCCCTGATCCATTTCTCTTTGGAATGTTGCACTTGCATTATTCAATCTGAATGGAATTTTAACATAAGCATAAGTTCCCCATGGTGTTATGCATGATGTTTTTGATCTATCTTCTTCTTCTACAAGAACTTGATTATATCTTGAAAATCCATCAAGCATGGAAATTAGGGTAGAACTGATGATGTGATGAAGAAGCATCTCCATATTTTGGAGTGGGTAATTGTCTTTTATGATTGGCCGTTTGAGGTCTCTGAAATCAACACAAAGGAAGATTTCCCCACTCTTTTTTCTTACCACCATAAGATTTGAAAGCCATTTTGAATGTCTAATGGAAAAAATTATACCTGCCTTTTTAAAATTTTCCAGTTCTACATTTACCAAAGGTTTTATCTTAGGATTTATGACTCTTAATTATTTCTTGAAAGGTTTTGATCCCTCTTTGAGTGGTATGATGTGCTGAAATATAGACTTTTCATATTCCTTTAAATCATCATAACTCGAAGAAAAAATGTCCTGGAATTCTTTGAAAAGTTGGGCATATTCATCAATTTCTTCAGTAGTGCAACTTGTACCCAAATTTTTTTATTTCAAATAATCGGAAGTGCCAATGTTTATATTTTGTTTTTCTTGAACCTTCCTGATAGATGGTTCTTCTCTTGGATGCATAATCTTTGTTTGGTCATGCCTTGTAAAAATAGATTCCGAATTGACACAACTCTTAGGCTTAAGTTTAAGATTTTGATCATGAACTTCCTTCTTAGGATTTCAATTTTCTTTTGAATCATTCAATATCATGGAGTCATTATCAGTGAAAAAGTTTACAACATGCTAATCATTTTCAAAGACCTGCAAATTTTCTTGATTATCAAGTATTGAAGGCCAAAAAATTGTTTTACATGAAAAGTACTATGATTATGAGAATAATCTGTATTAAAGAGAGATGTAGCTACTACCAACGAATTTCCCTTTTGATTATTTTCTCTAGGAATGAAAGAGATATTGAAAGAATTAAAAGAATCGATGAGTTCAAAGAATCTTCTTGCATAATGCTTTAGTTTCTATTTCTTGACTATGTACTTCCTCTTGATATGATTGATAACCAACTCTAAATCACCAATAACTAATATGTTTTCAATTTTCATCTGAAGGGAAAGGATCGTCCCTTGAATTGATGCCTCATACTCTGCTTCATTATTAGTACACAAGAATTCTAATATGATAGAATGTGGATATATTCTAGATTGGGTGATTTTGAAAATAATACCAACTCCATTTCCAAATTTAGAACAAGCTCCATAAAATGAAAATTCCAAAACCCTTGGAAATAATCTTGTTCTTGACGCTCAGGAAAACTTATTGTTTAGTACTAAAAACAACATAATTTCCAATTCCAACATCAACATAATTTTGCATTACTTCATTTTATTTTTTCTTAAACGATATTGTATTTCTATGCTCTTGTGGAACTCTGATCATAGTTCCATATTTATTTGGAAGCATCATGAAAATTCCATCATTCATGATATATCCTCCAGTTAATAAACACCAGTCTCTTCCTAACACAACACCATATTCTGGAGGAAAATCAACAACTATAATAGTAAATATTGTGGTCATATGAGGGGTTACAATTATCCATGCACACAAATATTTTATCTCACCATATGATGGGAATTTTCTTGAATCTATGTCATATATGGTTTGAATAGTTTCATAGTACCTTGTGCATTCCATTCCAAGTGCTTCCATAACTGATAGAGGCATTATGTTGTTAGTGGCTCCACTATCAACCAAACAATTGTGTAATGCAAAATCATGATTTTCGATGGTTATGTAAAATGGTGGGACTTTTCCTCTTGGTCTCACTGATGAAACATTTTTTTGTTTCTCGATGTTCATCTGAGCCGATTCTATTCTTGAGTTTGAGTCATCTAGTATATTCAAAATATTTTCTCTTTGTTGAGGTATCCTAACCACTTCCATGAAAGGTAAGGTAATTCCGAGCTTAATTAATTCATCGACCATATTGTAATTCATTTTCAATGGAGTCTTCATTTGATTAACAACTGGTTGTTGTTTTGTTGTCTCTAGACCTTTATATTTTGTCTTTTTTTTTTTTTTTTATCAGTTTGTTCGTTGATCTTGAACTTATTTTCTTGTGTCATGGTCTGGACCACATTATCTTGCGAAATTTCTAGATCTTCTTTCTCATCAAAGATATAAAAAGAGGGCAATCCTTGACCTCGATTAACATCATTTTCTTGATCAAAATTTTCAAAATTTCCCTCTTATATGATTTCTTCTAACAAAAGAACATTTGGATTTGGAACTCTTGGTGATCTTGGTCTATGTTCTTCAACTCTATCCTTTCTTGTTCTTGTATCTTGCACTGGGATTCTTGGATTTGGATTTGGTGGTACAAATTTTTTGTCTCTTTTCAGCCTAGTAATAACATTTTGCATATGTTTGATAGTTCTTCTCATTTGAGCCATTTATATATTCTGTCTTGTCTCTTGGGTGGATCCAATATCATGTATCACATTGGGAGGAATACCTTGAATAATTCCTCTACCAATTCCTCGATTTTCAAGATTTCTTGAAGTAGATGATCCTTGAGGTGATATGGACAACAAGCATTTGTATTTGTACCTTACCAAGGATGATTTCATGACCAACATTAGTATCTAGCATGAATTCTTCCATCTCTGTTGCCTTCTGGATGGATCCATGTAGGTCATTTATTTTTGAAGATCTGATTGCATAATTCACATTTGCAGGCATTGCATTCTTATAACATCCAAATATAACAGGAGCATTTGGTCGTTGTTCTCCTGGGATTTGATTTAGATTCTTAAAGAATCACATGTTAAAGTCTCTAATTCTTTCTCCTTTCTTAAGATGAATTTGATTAAATTGGGTGAGGAGAGTATGATATGCAATATGAGGTGAATACATGGTCATGGACATGTTTTTCAAATCATCAAATGAGCCTATTGATCGAGTTGGTAGAGAAAGATACCACTCATAGGCTGAACCTGTCAGGGTTTGTATAAACATTATGACCATGAAATCATCATGTTCGATCAAATGTATATTGAAAACACTAAAAAAATGTTCCATATGTCTTCTTGGGTCCACGATCCCATCACCTGAGAACATAGGAAAAACTGCTTGAGGAAGGGTTGGTAATGTGTGTTCTTCTCCAGGTATATTAAGTGGGTTGTTTCTAGCCATCCTTCTTGGATTTCTCTGCCTATTATTTTCTTACCTTTATTCATTGGGAATTTGATTTCTCAATTCTTCTTTATCTCCCATAGGTAGGGTTTCATTTATTTATGATTTCAAACTTTGACCATACTTGTGGAGCTAGAGTTTCTTACTTTTGCTTGTTGTTGGTGGACCTTTATAAGGTTCTAGTTTTTCTTGGATTCAGGGCTTCCTTCTTTGTCTCAAGGATATTTCTCTTTCTTCTTCCCGAGCAAGGGTTTCCCAATATATTTCAAGTTCAACATGACTCTTAGATGTTGTTAACACCAAATCATAAAGTTGGTGCAAAACAATTTCTTGATTTCTGAGTCCCACTTGCAATTGAGGTTCATTCTATTCGGGTTGAGTCATTAAAATTATGGTCTATGAAACCAACCTTTTGTTCTCCCCAGTATGGTATCCAAAATTGTTGATATAAAATAATATATTATGGTCTTTAAGTCAACCTCATGAGGATAAAATACCCCTAAATATTTAAAGAGGTGGTACTCCTCTATTCTTAAACAACATGCAAAAATAAACAATGCTTGAGAAGGGCCATGCTTATTTAAAATAATTATTAACATGAAAAGAATACTTGAGACAAGACCATGCATATTATAAAATAAAATATTTACATTATATTACAGGATTATAAACCAAAAGAGTGTGAAAATAAATAGGATGACATTTCCATCACAACATTCATCAAGAAAAAACACAATATTCAAGGAAAGGAAGCAAGAAAATATGAATTGCATATGGTAGATAAGTTTATGATCATTTCATTAGGCACACAAAAAATTATGATATATATACATTTAAAATATCATGCTTGAATCAAAGTATTTGAGATTACAATAATGTAATATCCCAAAACAGTGCTCTGGGAAACTCAAAAAATAATATATGTATTTAAAAACAACAAACCAAATGTCTTGAAATAAAATATTTGTGTTTGTCCTTCAAGGAGGAATGGGATGGGGCTCCTGCGGACCATGAAATGAAAAGACTGTGATGGATTTTTTTTTAACCCTTTACTTGTTTGAAGGTTCCTCTTTTGTAGATGTTTGCTGTGGTTGAGGTGGCATAATTGCTGCAACCGTTTCTTGATGTTCTGGCTCAATGATTTTGATTAAGGATTTTCTTAACCAATATTCAATGTATTCTCTCATGGGGTCCACCGTGATATCATGCTTAATATTTATTTCGAACAACTCATTCTCCATCTATCTTAGGTCCATGCCTAATTGGTGCAACATTCCATCTACCTCATCATTTCTTTTGATGTATCTTACTAGCCACCTTTCAATTTCTTCCTCGGAGAATTCGATTGACTCGATGAACTCATTTGACCATGCAACTTTGAACACCTTAAGTTGGTCTAATAATGTATCTTTATATGAAAGTATTGTATCCATTAATCAACTTGGGACATTGAGTTCTTTAGTGAGATCAACAAGCTTAAAAAATAGGTCACCTCTTTTGTTCTTCACAACATCTAATTCATTTATCATTTCTCTTAAACTTTTTATTCTCTTTAACCAACATGCATTAATTTATTTCATCCATATGCTTGAAGGAATGTTTTTCTCTCTTCTGTGAATATTACTTAAAATTATAACTCTAGCCAAGAATGTACCCACAACATCTTTGTAGAAACCTTCAACATTATCTAGATCCTTTTGAATATATTCTTTGAAATTTGTAATCCTTGTTGCAAAGTTGGTGGAGATCTATGCAAGATCCTAGATTTCTTGAATCATATCTATTTTTTTTTGTATCCCATCTCCAACATACTTTCTTATTGCTTGTAGCAAACAAGATGAACCTTTCCATTTGTTGATGCTTTCTGGGATATCTTCTAAGGTGAGTATTGGTTGAACTCTGTTTAAAGGTTTTGCAAACAATGGTCCTGGGATTAAAGGTGCCTCTAATTCTTTTATTTTGTGTTTTAATTCTAAATTTTCCTTTTCAACATTACTGACAGATTGTTTAAGGGATTCTCCAGTTGCTTCATGGAATTGTACAATTTTTGATGGTGCAACCCCATCGAAATAAATTGTTGATTTCCATTTCTTGGATAACTTCTTGTTTTTTGTATTAACTTTCTCAATTAATTTTGTTTTAGATGCTCAATTGTAGGATGTGTGGTGCAAAGTTACACAGTCCTCTTCAAATATCTCCGGTTCTTGAGTGACTAGGATTCGACAATTTCTTGGGTTTCCAACAGTCTTTGCTTAGACCATCTGGGTTCTTCAATAAGCTCGTCTACATCCATAACCCATTGAATTTCTTAAGTTGCAGGTACGCTTAGCCCTGTTTTTTGTATATCCCTTTTTATTTTGGTAGAAGCATATAAGGTATGATATTTTTCAATATTTTTCTTTATTGGGTCCTTATCATTGCCATCACATGAACTTCCAACATGTGTTTTCTTCATCTCCATACCACTTCTTCTGGGTTTTTTTTCTTACCGTGGTACTATTTTGAGACATAATTGGTGAATTGGTATTTGTATGTTTATTCTCTACCTTACTGTCGATATCCCTCATTGGTACAAATTAATTCCTCCACATCATTAAAATATTGGTTATTCGAAGTCTCAGAGAGATTCAAATAATCTCCACCTCTGTATTTAAAATGTTCAATTTTGGTAAAATAAGAAGAATAACCAATTAAGGCCATATGTGCAGTAAACATATCATTTGGGTCGAAACCCTAAACAAGTTAAGCTTTGTTTAGGTTGAGTTGGTCAAGATGACTTGCAAGTTCATCCAAACGGGATATGTATTTTACAATATTTTCTCTGATTTTCCAAGGCAACAAGATGAATTGCTTCTTTCTCTTCTCATTGAAGAAGTGAGCCCAAGACTTATATTGCTTGCAAATGTCTACAACAAAATTCCTTTCTGATACATAAAATAAGAGGAGGTAAGGTTTCTTTTCACAACCAAATAACCTTATAATACCAAAATCTTCAGTGGTTTCAAAAAATTCTTTCTCCGCAAGAAAGGTGGTAGCTTTGTGTGATAACCTTGGTGTATTAGGGCCAAAGACTATTTTTTTAAACTCCGAGACAAAATTATTATGAATCGGGTAAAAATAATACTGAGCTTTGTGCCTCCACAAGGATGGATACCGGGAAAAGACTGGTTCCAATCTAAAGTCAACACTCCTTTCCCTCGACGAGTCCTGGAAAACATGACAATAAGCTATGGTGAAAATAAGATAGGATGTCATATAAAATTTCTGTGTCTTTTTCAAATTACTCAATTGAAATGAGATTTCACTAGAAATGATGTGACCCCAATCTATGATGGAATTTTCATGCATAGATAAATGTAGGATATAATGACATTTCTTGGCACAGAGGCTATGGATTCTAGACCAATGATATGAGGAAATAACCAGGCAAACTCCTTGTATGGGTATTTCAAGGAAATTACCTCAAACTTGGAAGCATTAGTGTTATTTCTTGGGTCGACTAGATGTTTATCAAGGAGCTCTTCTCCTCCTTTGTGTTGCTTTAGGAATTCATTGGAATATTCAACCTTAAATTACATGGTGGGCGTAGGGAGACATAACATTCTGGTGGATACTAGAGGAGATACATAATAGGATGTTGTTGTTGATTAAGGTTGGTTGTCATTGATGTCAACCCTTGAAGAAAGACCCGTAGCACAAAGTTTTGGGTAATGGACCCAATAGTGTTTGATGTAAATATGACTCATTATTGTTTTTTCATGGTTGATAAGAAGTAAATAT
>SNQJ01S0001554.1:93241-149956 GCA_010110895.2 Picea sitchensis
AATATCAATTTTCGATTCAAGAGAAAATTTTAAGCTTTTTGTTTGTAATGGTGCCGGTTGTTAAAGCCACATTTCAATTAAATTTGAATTAACTCCAAAAAATGGTGTTACCGGTAGCATCATTTTTTTTTATTCAAGGGTCAATTTTAAGGTTTTGTCTTGTTGTTAAGGCAACAATTTCAAATAAGTCCCAATTTTAACCACCCTCCCAAAAAGGGGGCTACTGATAGCACCACTTTTTCTTTTTAACAGGATGGTGCTAAGCTTCTATTATAATCACAAAAATGTACAAAAATCTAAACAGGGGGGTTTGCCAAAACTGGAAACCAGACCCCAAACCCTATTCAAGCCCATACAGAAACCAGAGTGTCATCAAGGTAACGACCATAGTTCAAGATACATGCCCGTAGCTACTAAAACCAGAGCATATCTGGCTAAGTGCTAGATATAGATGAAAAAAATGAATTCATCATAGACTGATCTTGCACCTCTGAACATAAACCAAAACAAGAAACTAGAGAAACCAGAGAAGAAGGAGACCCGTTCTAACGCCCTGGTTCATCCTTCACACGGGGGCCATAACTGGGAATGGTAACACTTTCGTGCAATATTAGAATCCCCTCATCTTGGTCGTCTTCCATTATTATGGGATAGTTGAATGAGCCTGGAGGACTTTGTTCCATTGACCCCTTCTCCTGCTGCTCCCACTGATGACCTCTCTGGGTGACCATGAACTTGATACGATGTTGCAATCTACAATAGAGCTCAAAATTTCCCTCCAGAATATGGACGGCATGAAGGATCTCACCATGTTCTCTCTTGGTCTTGTGAAGGTCCCGACCAACTAGTGCCTTGACCATCCATTAAGTTTCCATCATCTTGAAGTATCTTGTATCCCGGGTTCTTGGATGAACTAGGTTGACCACCCATTTCACTCCTTTTGCTATGATCTATAGGATTAAACCACAATGATAATGAGTACAATATATAGGACTCTCCACATGAGGAGTAATGTGCACTAGGTTGGGATTTCCATGTGCATGTTCAAGTAAAAAAGTATCTTCTCCCAATAACAACAATTAACTAAAGTCAAAAGTTGCTAATAATAAGAAAAGGTAAAAAATATAGGTGTGAACTTACTGAGAAATATACATGAAGTAAACATGCATTACATAATAGAAAAAATCTCCTAGAGTAAGACTAGAGTCCAAGAATGGAACTAAAGTCCTAAATAAGTGAGAATTTTCTAATTATAGAAAGTCCCTAAATAAGTGAAGTGAGTTAACTCCAAGTATTAGATGGGTAATTTGCACTTCCCTAGGAGGATAATATTCTTACTAAATTGCGCTCTATAGCCCTGAAATAGGAAATATCTCCTAAAATTAAGGAAATCAGAATTATCTCCTAAAAAATAGGAATTTTGCCTATTGGTGGCTAAAAAATAGGAATTGGCCTAATGATAGCTCAAATAAGAATTTTTTTAATGGTGGTTTATGAGCCCATGGTTTGGAAACACATTTTATCTTCCCATGGTATTACATATATGAATCCACTGTCTAAAAATAGACCTGCTATAAATAGGCATGCTATAAATAACGACCCTCCTAAATAGTAGGAAAAATGGAAAAGATGAGTATGTCACTGAGTATGTAGTTGCAAATGTACCCCAACACCCCCCTGAAACACAACTGGGGTGTGCACAATGATGATTCCCAATGATATGAAGCCATGTTAGGTACTCGTGTACAAGTATAGATGCATAACAACTGAACAAAAGTGATGTAAAGAGGGAAAACATAGTGGGAAAAGCCACCACCACCACCCCCCTCAAAATATGTTTCTAACAAGAAAATAATGCTAACATGTTCAACTGCTAAGCTGATGTATCCCTCACTCCTAGAATGTCCCTTAATGAGACAAAATTTTGTTCGTTGAAATTTTTTGTACCAAATATGTCTTCCACCTGCTCTGAAGATTGAAAGAAATACATATCAATGACTCCATCCTAAATCTGTCCTCAAATAAAGTGCATATGAACTTCGATGTGCTTGGTCTGCTGCCTCTAAACAAGGTCTATACATAGCTTGAGAGTACTCTGATTATAACACCATATAACTATCGGACAATGTAAATAAACTCCCAACTCTGTAAGAAAGTGTTGCAAACAAATAGCTTTAGTAGTAACATTCATTGGACCCTTGCACTCTACCTCTACCGGTGATAAAACAATTGTTGATTGCTTCTTACTTGACCAACAGATAGGTCCTAATCCAAGGTAGAGGACATATCCTAAAGTGGACTTGCGATCAGTGCTATCGCCTGCCCAATTTGAGTCTGTGTAACCAATAAGATCCAAGGAAGATCTTGTTGCATAGTGTATACAAAAATGGGTAGTCCCCTTGATGTATATGAGAATCCTCTTTTCTACCTTCCAGTGAAGCTCATGAGGCTCACGCATGTACCTAGAAACTGATCCAACTACATAAGAGATGTCTAGTCGAGAGTGTGTAAGGTAGAGAAGACTCCCTACCAACTGTCGATATCTAGTAGAATCAACCAAAGGTGATGCACCAACATCCTCTAGTTTAACCCCTGAATGAAAGGGTGTTGGAGCTCGCTTGCAATCTATCATTTGAAACCTATCAAATAGATCTTTGGCATACTTGGACTGATGCATCTTGATTCATGAATCATTCTGGCTGATTTCAAGACCAAGAAAGTAATGTAACAATCCCATATCTGTCATAGAAAAGCTATCATGCAAAGTGGTGTTCACTGCAGCAGTGGACGAGGCTGAGCTCTCTGTGATGAGTGAATAATCTACATATAGAACTATTATTAGAAGTGAATATGTTTTCCTCATCATATAAACATTAGGATTTGATCTACATCTAAGAAAACCCCTAGAGAGAAGATGAGAGTCCATTTTATCATACCATGCCTAAGGTTCTTGCTTAAGTCTGTACAATGAATTCCTCAACCTCCAAACTAATGATGGATTATGAACATATCTCTCTGGATGATCCATATATATCTCCTCATTAATATCTCCATTTAATAATGCATTCTTCACATCCATATGGTTTACCTCCAACTTTCTAGCTCTTGCAATAGCTAGAGTTAACCGAATGGAATCAATCTTGGCAACTGGTGCAAAAGTTTCCTCATAGTCAATGATTTCTACCGATTAGAAACATTTATCTACTAGTTGATACTTATTCTTTGTAATGTATCCATTAACATCCATATTTTTCTTGAAAATCCACTTACATCTAACAAGCTTCCTATTGGAAGGCAGAGGAACCAACTCCCATGTGTTGTTCTCTATCATGGAATTGTACTCCTCTTTCACAGCTTCCTCCCAATGGTGGTTTACTTTAGCCTTTGTATAAGACTGAGGATCTAATCCAAGTACCATATAACAATAAATAGGCAACAATGGCTCCATTGTAGTAAAAGCTTGTGGAGGCTCCACAAACTGAGATTTGGTTCTTCGTGGATCGACAAGATCACCCACTAGATCACCTACTTCCTGAAGAGTCTGTTGTGCCCATGGTGGTTGATGATATAGACCTACAACTTCTTGCTTCTGATAAGAAATATTAGATATATTATATTCATATATCTGATCGGAAGAAGTCTCACGAAGTTCTGCAACTAGTGGCGGTGGAAATGGAGGTGTGGACTGCTCTGGAAGTACCTATGAAGGACCCTCTTCAAACTTAACACTTCTTTGAATGAATATTGAATCTGAAGTAGTATATAATAGCCTGTGTCCCTTCACTCCCTTTGGATATCCAAAAAAAATAAACTCTTTACTATGATCTTCCATAGCTTTCCTCCTATCGGAAGGGAACCTAGCCCATGCACGGGAATTGAAAATTATGAAGTGAGTGACTTCCGGTTTATTCTCGGTCCAAGACTCATATGGAGTGACTCTCTTGATGATTTATGAGGAACTCTATTATGAATGTACGTTGTACAGTTGATAGATTCAACCCATAACTTTGGAGGTAGTTCTTTAGCCTACAACATATAATTGGCCATGTCTTTTAATGTCATGTTATTTCTCTCTACTACCCCATTATGCTGTGGAGTATATGGAACTGTGTGTTGCAACTCTATACCTAATTTTGAAACAATATGCTCAACATCCTTATTCACATACTCTCCTCCATTTCCTGTACGAAGCTTCTTAATCTTCTTCCTTGTTTGGTTCTCAACTAGATGCTTGAAATATTTAAGATGCTCAAAGACCTTAGATTTTAATTTGAGAAAGTAGACCCATGTATATCTCAAAAAAGCATTAATGAAACTAAGAACACACTTAGATTTTCTGATCAATGGGTGTGGGAAAGGACTTGTAATGTCATTGTGAACCAACCCTAGAAGTGATCATGCCCTCCATGCTTTACCTGTGTTGAACTTCTCCTAAGGATGTTTTCCTAGTATGCAACCCTAGAAAACTCCATCTGTGTATTGAATGTGGGGTAATCCATCTACCATTCCATCCTTGCTAAGCTGATCTAAATATTTAAAATTTAGATTCCCAATCCTCTTATGCCACAACCTAGAATCTTCATTAGCATTTGTTAGAAGAGATACATAATCGTATTTATGAGTGAAGTGAGAGAAGGTGTACAACATGGAATGGTGATTAACCTCACCAATGGCAATTTTTGAACCATTTGATGAGTCAGAAATAATAACTGAGTCCATAGTGAACTCCACCTTCTTCCCTGAACTTGAATGAGTGATTTCATAGATGGAGATAAGATTCACTGGAAACTTCAGAACATAAAGTACATACTGAAATCATCCATGGTCTAGATCAACTCTACCTCTACCACACACCTCTACAGAAGAATCATCTCCCATGAAGATCGGTGGTCTGGAACAAGTCTCCATGTATGAGAAAAGTATATCCGATGAGGCCATGTGATGGGTAGCCCCTGAATCAAGCACCCAATAATTAGGAGAAGATGAAATAGTAAGTAATGCATGACCATTACCTCTTTCTTATGATGGTTTTACCTTGCATTATTTGTAATACAATCCTCGAGGTGATGTTGCTCAAGTGTTTGTGCCATGATATCTATGGTCTTTTTCATGCAAGAAATCTCAGGATGGAACTCCATGTTACAATAGGAACACTTTGTCTTCTCCTTCTTTCCTTTTGATGCCTTGGAACATGAACTCTCATCTGTGGAATTTTGTTTACCCTCCTTCTTGTTCTCTTGGTCCTTCTTTCCCTTGTTCTTCTGCTTATTCTTCTTTGAACTTTCTTGAGCTGTAAGTGCATGGGGCTTGGAATTCTTAAGTGGCCCTATTTTGATGAGCTTTGTTTACTCATGGATAAGTGACTCCATGAAATCATGTAGGGATGGTATCTTCCATGTAGACCCCATATATAACGTAATAATATGAAAAGAAGAAGTGTAGACAAAATACTTTGGTCCTAGTTTTGTTAAAATTGAAAAGATTATTTGTTCATCTTTCTTATCAATTCCACAAGCCTTAACATGAGAATTTTTTTTTAAACTTACAGAATCAGTCCCGTAGGGTCTCAAAATCTCTTGGATTCGATGCACGTAAGTCATTCTCTAGCTGGTGACCTCTTAGATTGTCTTTATTTCCTATAAAATACTTCAACTTTGTCCAAACATCATTAGGAGTCTTGCAAGTATCGACATGAAAGAGGAAATCTGGAGAGATGATGAAGCAAAATATACCATAGGATTCATCCATTATGTTGAATTATTTTTATTTCTCTATGGCTGAAGTAGGTTCAACCTCAGTCCCCATGGTGATCCTATACAAACCCTTTCTTCGAAGAAGAAGCTCTATCTTGGGCTTCCACTCAAAGTAGTTGAAGGGTGTCAAGATCATTGAAGAAGATGGCTGATCCATAATTCTATATGGACCGTCCAATCTGATCTATAAACCTGCAATAAAAGTGAATACTCCCTCACAATAATGGCTCTAATACCATGTAGTATTAAACTACAATCCAAGACCTAATTATGAGAAGGAAATACTACACTAGCTAATTGCAAAAGAAAGAGAGGAGAGAGAAAAACAAAATCAATCTTTACACATAAGAGAATAAGAAACCAAATCTAATCACAATGTATTAATCCTTGATAATGAGTACAATATACAAGATTATCCACATGAAGAGTAATGTGCACTAGGTTGGGATTTTCATGTGCATGCTCAAGTAAAAAGGTAACTTCTCCCAATACCAACAATTAACTAAATTCAAAAGTTGCTAATAATAAGAAAAGGTAAAAAATATAGGTGCGGACTTAGTGAGAAATCCACATGAAGTCAACATGCATTCCATAATAGAAAAAATATCCTAGAATAAGACTAGAGTCCAAGAATGGAACTAAAGTCCTAACTGAGTGAAAATTTGCTAATTATGGAAAGTCACTAATTAAGTGAAGTGAGTTAACTCCAAGTATTATATGGGTAATATAGAATTCCATAGGAGTATAATATTCTTAATAAAGTGTGCTCTATAACCATGAAATAAGACATATTTCCTAAAATTAAGGAAATAGGAATTGTCTCCTAAAAATAGGAATTTTCCTAATGGTGGCTAAAAAATAGGAATTGGTCTATTGGTAGCTAAAAATAGGAATTTCCATTGATTTTCTGTGCCAGGAAACCCTAGGGCTCCGTAACAACTAAGGCGCGCTCGCTGCGTGCACTGACACAACTGCTCCAAGCCAACGGACTAAGCTGCTTGGGTGAAGACACCACGAGACGACTGAGTAGCCAGGATGAGTCTGGAAGAGGGGGGGGAACCCCCCTCATATAGTGATGTTACGACCAATGACATGAAGGGAACCCGTGCCAAAAGACCCACATTCGAGCCACCACCACATCTCCGAGATCATCTTTTCACCCAGGAACAGGGGCTGAGGAAAGAGATGGATGTAGAACCCAATACGTCTCATCCAAAAGCTTCTTGAGGATGGGAACCAGGAAAGTGTATTCCGCAAATGGAAAAACCCCCTTATTATCATATCAGATCAACACGAGTAGGTGAGCATACTCAATTTATGATGGAGCATTCCCTAATCGACAAATTCTTAGGCCTATGGCCAACTGAACACGACCTCACACGCTAGATCAAGGACTGGTGGAACCCCAAAGGAGACTACGAAGTTCAGCTTAGCTCCAAGGGATTCTTCACAATAATCCTGTACAACCTTGAAGACAAGGATAGAATCTTTGATGATGGACCGTACTTCTACAAATCAACAGGATTGTTTCTGCGCTTTTGGACAGACAGATTCATCCCAGAGAAGGAGGACTTTACAATGGCGCCAGTATGGATACATTTGTACTCACTACCCTAGGAGTTTTGGCTGGAAGAAATACTCATGGGTATCGAGAACACAATGGGGCGCTATGTAAAATCATCAGAAGCTACAAAGATGAGAAAGTGTACCTCATATGCCCACATCTGTGATTATATGGACATCTCAAAGGCCCTTCCAAGATCAATCACTCTAGAGTATCAGGACGAAGACTTGAATCAAACAATCGATTATGAACACATCCCCTTTTGCTGCAGGAAGTTCCACGAGCACGACCTCCTCTTCAGAGATTGCCCCCTGAACACTCCAAGCACCAAGGCTGGTGATGGTAAGAAAAAATATGGCTTCACCAACGTCATAGGTTGGAAAAAAAATCCACCAAGAAAACAGAACCAGAGCACGGCCTCAAAAGTCCCAACCAAAAATTCCTATGACGTTCTGACTCAGCTGCCAGAAGAGGAGGAAATACAAAACCCTCATCAAGTAAAAACCCAGGCGAATGGGAAAATCCTAGAGGAACCCAATCCAATTCAAACTAAAGGACCAACCAAATCTTCTCAAAAGGGAACAGACGAAGACACCACGATGCAGTTGGATGAAATGAATCCAGAGGATATAGACCTGGAAAAGCTAGAGGAAGATCTCAACCAAAAAGACTTGCAACACATTTCTGTGGACCAACTCCGTAAAGTCCATAAAGTTTTCACAAACTCCACAACAAGATCTATGGCAAGACTGGGCATAACTGTAGACCCAAGCACAAAACCTAAGTGGTCAACTAAGGAAAACAAAAGGAGGGGATGCAAAATAGCCCACCAGCTTATCAAAGAAGCAAGAAACCTAATGATTAACTCAGGACAGATTCACAGGCTATCAGAGGGATACCTCCACACCCCCCTTCCTTCCTCATGATGAATATAATCACTTGGAACATCAGAGGGATCAATGGTAGATCCAAGCAAAGGATCCTCCAAGATTGCATAAAAGCTGAAAACCCAGATGTTCTACTCTTGCAAGAAACAACATGTGTGGGACCAGAAGCTGAAAACATCTTTCGAAGAAGCTGGAGGGGCTGCAAATTCTTCCATCAAGACTCCATGGGAGCTTCTGGAGGGTTAGCCATTCTTTGGAACCCTCATACTATCACACTACAACAACCCTTCTCCATGACAGGCACTCTCACGACTTACTTCACAGTAACAGGATCTACCAAGGAAGGATCCATCACAAACGTTTATGGACTGCAGAGTGCACAAGGCAAGTAAATCTTCATACAAAAACTACAACATGTCAAAACTCTATTGAATATGATAACGCTCTGTAATTTTCCCAAGGATGCGGAAGCAGTCACAGAGGTAACCTCGAACCACTTGGAGTCTTGGATCTAGCCCTCCAAGACTCAGAGAGGGCTCTCTCTGTATGATTTAGCTTAGTTTGGAATAGGATGGATTTTAGGCTAGCTATGAAAGTATGGGGTTGGGGTTTTGGTTTTTAAATAGTTGTTTGGGACAACAAGGAGGGTCATTGGGCACATGGGGTTTGTGCTTAAATATGTGATTCACTCTTATATCTAGACAAAGCTCTTACACAGGGCAAGGTAGTGGAAATGTTGGATTGAATCAAGCTTTAATGGTGTGAAATGAGGGAAAACAGGGGAGGAAAAATCCAAGCAGACGAGCAGTTAAGAATTCATAAACTGAGCTTTAGCAGAAAAACATAAAGATTACCAAATGGTTAGATGCAGAGTATTTCATCAATAAATTCTACTCTATTACTATCATTTGATAATGAGAAATTGAAAACAAGTGAAATGATAATAGGAAAACACTTAATAGAGACGGGAAACACCACCAACACCTCCGCACAAGAATCTTGTAAACAACATGCCCATTACTGATAAATCATTTGAAGATTACAGAATTTTTTTTTTGGAATGGCAAAGACCATGTTCCAGCCAAATGGAGAAACACCTCACAGGTTGAACCCTGCTTACATCTTTTACATGTGCATATAAATGTAAAGATCCTATCAGTCCTAAAAAACTCAAACTCTACCCCTACTTTCCAAAAATAGAAATCAGTTACAATGATTGACACCTGTTACAGATGGTCTCCTAAACATAAGGGTCGATTATAACAGAAATGACACATGAAAAACTTCTCCTAATTTCTAGAGGGTTGTTTCAGCAAAGTCCTTTTCCATTCGAATGGTAGACAACCCATTGACAGGTGGAGAAATAGCATTCCCTTTACTGGTCTCAATAATATCTCCAATAACTCAAATCCTAGATCTGCTTCATCAGTTCTGGCTGATCTAGTGTTTTGACTGCCAGTTGTATTTAAAAATGCCTCAAAACAAGGATACTCTGCCACCTCAAGGACACCTGCATGTACCTCTTCCATATTGTTATCTACAGTAGCTGATGTTTTCATGGTATCAGTATCTTTTTCCTTTGACACACCTCCATCTCCAAGCAAGTCCATTTCGCTAGTATCTATCAAGTCTGGCATCTCAACAGAAACAGGCTTTGTTGTGGTTTTGTCATTCAGCTTTTCTTTCACTGTGGTTTTATCACTAACTGTTGTTCTACCTCCACGAAGACACAAAACCCTATTTGCCTTCTCTCTCAATGATGTTTGTGGTGATTCGGAGCAATTAACAATTGCATCTTTATTTTCCAAAAAAAAAATGCCCCCACTGTCTCAAAGAAGTCCTGTTCTTGGATCATTAGAAGTAGCATTCCCCGAATTCATAGTCTGTTGATAACTCTCTGATAGAGATGGATTGATGGACAAAGAACCAAAAATGTCATCCAAGCTTTCTGATTGTACAGAAGGTTTGCTATTACTTTGCTCTATATTTTGAGCAAAATCACTAAAGAAACTACCATTTTCCTTGTTTGATGTTCCTGTATCAACATTCTCCATATCACTACTGTTACCAAGCACCAACCCTGAAAAATATTATTTGTAGAGTCACTGCCCTCATCTCCTTCAGTGTGAATGGCCAACCTAACAAAAGGATCCACTTCTTTATTTGCAATGTTTCCTTCATCATTAATCTCCTTGAACTGACCTGGCTTAACAAATTCACCAGGGCTATATTTAATAAGCAGTTGCCGCCCATCCAGATGGGTCAATATAAACTGGAACCCACACAGTGCATCTGTCAATAATAAAGTATGATCAACGAAGAGATCATCTCCCTTTCTCTTGAATTTGGGATGATCCTTTTGTTGAACCACAAATGCAATGTCACCAGTAACTGTGTCGGGCACTTCATCTGCTTCCCCTTGGAAAGTAATCTTTTGACCATTTTGCATTCCCTTCTCAACTGTAACCTCAAGCTCTTTTTCATCAACATATTGTTTCTGTTGGTGAAAACTCTGTGGTTCCTCACAGTAGCTGAAACGTCCTGTTTCTTTGAATTAACCACTTCACATTATCATTGCAAGAATTACTTGTGCGACTGCTCACTATTCGATACTCCTTTGAATAAAAAATCTCTGCCCAAACCCTATCATCAATACATATCTCCAATGCTTTCGTAACCAAAACCGTCTTTCGCATGGAAGTTAACCGAACTGCTGCAGAATCCTCCAATGAGAGAATAAACCTTGTTAGGATTCCGAATGTCAAAAGAAGGGTGCTGCAACAAGTGTTGCACATTCTTGATATTGCCCAGGATATCATCGACAATCAACACAAAATTAGGAGGTGGAGTCTTGACAGGTGTGAAACCATTTCAACGTCCTGTGTTGGGAATAAATTCCTCTACAGTAGTTGTGTACAACCGACCAACAAACTTTTCCTCCTCATTTTTTAATAACAGGGACTGCCATAAATTCTTCATATATTTTACTATATAGTTCTGAAATTGACCAAAACAATGTCTGATTCTATGTAAACAAATAAATTTGCTCTCATGTTTGCTCATAGAGTAGGGAACAACTGCACTGCTGGATGAAAGAAAACTAATTCAAAACATCAGTGTATCATATCATCCAACTTTTACCTGTAAAGAGCCAAATTCTTAGTAACAACATAAACTCCAGCCTCTGAAGGTCCAATGGGACTTCCTCTTCTCATAAATTTTCCTTCCTTGAAGATATAAAGCATGGGGATTCCAGTGGATAGCTCTAAACTTATAACCTACTAAGAAGATAACTTGTCCAGATACATTATTATAGACCGCAGAGAATTTCCATGAGCAACAATCATCACGTTTTTCCCACAATCAAGTTGAGGCACAATCTGCTCTTTGAAGTAGGCAACAACTCGTTCTGCACACATTTCAAGGATCTCACCATTTGGAGGAGGGATATCATAACCATGACGCCACTGATGGACCTTTTCCTTTCCAAATCTATCAGCTGTCTCTTGTTTATTTAGTCCTTGCAATTCACCATACATGCGCTCATTGAGTTGCCAAGCTGTTATTACTGGAATAGACTGTTTCTTAGTATCTTCACTGTATATTGTACTCCATCCCTTTTCCTGCTCACTCTCATGATGTATTATTACTGGTACCTTTTTCCTGTGGTTTTGAGTCATTGCAAGCATAGTAGTCATCTGAGCCCGAACCAATGCAGAAGTAAATATGGCATCAACAGGAATATTGCTAATCCTCTTTCCAGCTTCAACAACTTCTTCTACCCCTCTTTGTGTCAAAGGTATATCAACACACCCTGTAAACATATTTTTCTCATTCCACAGTGACTCCCCATGACGAATCAAAATCAAGGCTTCTTTAGATGATTTCAAAGCATGCTCACATATATTCCTTCATTACGATGGCATCTTGCCAGATCTAGAAGATAATCAAAGATGTTGAAACAACACCTTCTATTGATGACAACGATCTTCTTGGTGGACATACATTTGGATGAATGGCATTTCAGGGCCATATATTTTTTTGATTTCCTGTCATGGGTGTATGCAACCTGAGTTTCAGAACTAACAACAACAAGATCACATCTTTTGGACACATGTACATTCACCTTGGCACCTAATTACCCTTTATGCATGCATGCTTCCCTGCATTTGACACCTTGAATCTGGTTCAAACACCTGACATAGGGTTTAGAAGCTGCGTTTTATATATTTTTTGACTTTCTGTGGGCAATATCCCACATTCACGAGGAGAAAAGATAAATGAGTATTGATATGTGCCAATAGCCACAGTGTATTCCGATGAAGTGAGCCCGAGGCTATGCTTTGGAGTTAGGCGCTGGCGCTGGCTTGTGCGTTTGCTATTGGTTTGTGAAATGGTGCTGACTCTCGGTGTTGAGGGCTTAGAGATTGGCCCTCGACCAATATACCTTTTGGAAAATAATTTTTTAAACAATTTATATTTTGAAAAACAAGACAGAACACTCTTTATGCAGACCGAGGGGCAATTTTTTTTTTTTAAATAGCTACATGCTTTCGGTGGCTAGAGGTACACAAAAAATGGGTTCTAAGCCACTGAAATCTCTCACTTTCGGTAGCTAACATAACATGAAACTCTATTCCTTAACCACCAAAAACAAAAACTCTGGTGTGATAACATTTGAGGTGATTTGAGAAATTTATGTCGCTTTTACACTGTTGTTGTGCATCGTGAGAAAACGCATAATGGCTGAAGAAGATAGATATCAGTCAAAACATTGATTCCCCTATTATATAGGGTTCCAACAGAATACACCCAACTGGGTCATGGACGACGACTTCAACATGATCCTGACGCTGGAGGAGAAAACTGGAGGAACTAAAAGGCTAGAGAAAGAGAGTGGTAAGTTCAAAACCCTCATAGATCAGTTAAACATGGTGGATATTGAAACCCGAAATGGAATTTTCACTTGGTCCAATTGACGCTCTAGCCACCAACACGTAGCTTGCCATTTAGTCCACTTCCTAGTAGCATAAGCCCTTGTTGAGGGAGACCCGGCAATGGAAGCCAACATAATGCCAAAATCAGGATCAGATCATTGGCCTATCATCTTTTGTTTGGATCTTGGTAACATCCCTAGACCTAAACCCTTCTTCTTTGAAAAGTTTTGGCTTTCTCACTCGGACTTCCATAAGCTAGCAAAAACTTGGTGGATCAAGGCTGAAGTGGAACATGGAACTCACATGTACAAATTCTAGCAATGCCTCAAAAACTTCAAGCAACAACTGAAGATATGGAACAAATCCACCTTTGGAAATATTTTCCAATGACAACAAGAAATTGAACACAGGCTTGAAGACCTGCAAAGAATCTTCATGTCAGGAAGCAAAACCCCAGATCTAATGAAAGAAGAAGAGGAACTACAAGCATAAATGGAAGAACGGAGAAAGCAAGAATAAATTCTATGGCGTCAGAAGTCTAGAGTTCAATGGCTCAGAGAGGGCGAGTGAAACATGAAATTCTTCCACAGAGCAATGGTGCACCATAGATACATCAACTGCATTACTCAACTGGAGGACACTCAAGGAATTCCTATAAGGGAACATGACCAAATTTCCAAGGAACTCAACACATACTACAAAGACCTTCTCACGGAAACCATCGAGAACAGGGAGGAAACAATCCAGAAAATAACGAATCACATACCCTCGCTGGTCACCCATGAGTAGAATGAAGTGCTTCTATGCCCCATCACTCAAGCTGAAGTGGACCTAGCTGTTAAGGAAATTCCCCCAGGAAAATCACCTAGCCTAGATGGCTTTACCATGGACTTCTTCCATCACTGCTGGGATCTAATTAAGGAAGAGGTCTGGCTGGCTGTCGAAGAATCTAGAACATTCATCTAGGTACTCTCTGCGCTCAATGAAAATTTTCTCACTCTCATCCCTAAGGAGGAGCGAGTCACTCATCCCAGGCAGTTCAGACCAATATCCCTATGCAATTTCATTTAAAAAATTATCACAAAAGTCATTGCCACTTGCCTCAAGCCAATCCTACCTTTTATCATCTCCAAAGAGCAAGACGACTATGTGGAAGGGAGACAAATCATGGACAACATTATTCTGGCTAATGAGGTGATCCACTCTTTGAAAATTACCAAGATACCAGGTATGCTTATTAAACTCAATCTTGCAAAAGCATTTGATAGAGTAAGCTGGAAATACTTACGCTCCATGTTGGAGTCCTTTGGTTTTGATAAACTTTGGGTCAATTGGGTTCTCAAGCTTACCTCCTCAACCTTTTTATCCATCTTGTTTAATGGGATACCCTCCCAACCCTTCTCGTCTACCAGAGGAATTAGACAGGGTGACCCTCTTTCTCCCTTCCTCTTTGTGCTCATGGCCGAAGGTCTAGGGCGCTACATCAAGGCGACAATTCTGGAAGGCTCCCTCAAAGGACTACCCCTTCACAACATCCATCCATCACCTTCACACATTCAGTTTGTCGACGACACATTACTAATGAATACCCCCATATCCCATGAAGCCACCAAGCTAAACTCCATTCTCTTCGACTTTACGGAAGCCTCAGGTATACTCTTAAATCTGGACAAATCTAAGCTCTACTTTTTCAATAATCCAATTTCAGTATAGAACCATATTTTCAGAATTTTAGGAATACCTAAGATGTCCCTTCCTTCCATTTATCTTGGCATACCCCTCACAGGGGAGCCGACACATTCCATTTCTTGGGACAACTTGCTCCTTTCCATCTCCCACAGGTTAGGCAACTGGACCTTCAGACCTCTTAATATTATTGCCAGACTGGTGCTCCTCAAGTCAGTCCTACAGGCACTGCCCACCTACCTCTTCACTGCTCTGGCATCGCCTATCTTGGTAATTCGAGCAATCAGGGGCCTTCAAAGAAATTTCTTGTGGCACGGCCACCAAGCCAATAAAAAATGGGCACTGGTTAGCTGGGATAAGCTATGCAAGCCCAAAAAGTTCGGAGGGTTGGGACTACGTGATCCGGGAAAGCTCAATCAAGTCATGGGAGACAAAATGTGGTGGAGATGGTTACAACATCCGACGGAACTCTGGGCACAAATATGGAAACAAAAGTATGCCCCAAATACCCATGACGACCAGTTAATCAGGTTCAATGACCATATCCAAGGATCCAACATCTGGAACACGGCTTGGAAAAATCACCCTCTCATTCAAAGGCACGCCTTCTAGGAAGTAAGGAATGGAGAAAGAACACTATTTTGGTAGGACTCGTGGCAGTAGCTACCCCCCCTTTGCGACTTGGAAGATCTCAATCCTCTCAGACAGAAGCTCCATTCGAATGTTTTTCGGAGAGTCAGAGATCTTTGGAATTCGATTCACAGGAACCAGCCCTGGCGACAATGGAAAATAGAGAGATTGGAATTACAGCTCATAGAAGACATGG
The DNA here is from genome assembly GCA_010110895.2 of Picea sitchensis. Taxonomy (NCBI): domain Eukaryota; kingdom Viridiplantae; phylum Streptophyta; class Pinopsida; order Pinales; family Pinaceae; genus Picea; species Picea sitchensis. The sequence goes on from SNQJ01S0001554.1 coordinate 108,895, forward strand.
ATCGCCAAGCCTGGCAAGCATGTTCTTCCCACAAGAAAATACCAATCAAAGATGGACAGGACATCCTACGATGGGGACACTCTACCATAGGTAGTTTTTTGGTTAATGAAGCCTATTACCTGCAGGGGAACTACCAAAATCAGGACCCAAAAATCATATGGATCAAAATTTGGAATGGTATCCTTTGGCCCAAAGTTTCATTTTTCCTATGGCTCACAACTCAAAATCATATCCTCACTTGGGATAATCTCTTAAAAACAGGCTTTATAGGCCCTTCTAGGTGTACCCTATGTCACCAGAGAGAGGAAACCCTGGAACACATTTTCAACAATTGCCACTACAGTCAGTAGATTTGGGATTGGGGAGCCCAAGCAATGAAACACACCAACAAAAACAAGAGCAACATCAGGGACACAATTGCGAACTGGGATACAATCTCCTTCCACAACCCAATTCTTGACCGCATTTGGCAGCTGCTCCCTGGGTTCACTTTATGGGCAATTTGGAAAGAAAGGAATAACCGAATCTTTCATTCGAAAGCCTCCCCTCCTGCTACCACATGGGAAAGAGTTGAGAAGTTAATTCGAGAAACGGTCAACAACAAACCTTGGAACCCTGAAGATCTATAATGCACTCACGAGGAGAACAATATTCTCAAAAGCTGGAATATACACATTCATGTTCACACCCCTGTGAAGGAAAAAGGAAACCATTCCAATAGCCTGACAAGATGGACCCCCCCTCCACCAGGTTTCATCAATATAAACTTTGATGGCGCCTCAAGGGGAAACCTAGGACCGACAGGATTCGACTCAGTCCTTCAGAACCATACTGGCGAGATCATACATCTGGTGGCAGGCTTCCTGGGTGAAAACACAAATAATATTGCTGAGCTTCTAAGCCTTATTTGAGGCCTCAAGGTTGCGACTCACAATCAACACCAAAAGGTCATTATGGAGGGAGACTCTCAGATCATCATTCAGCTCATCACCAAAATTCTTCATGGAGAACATCCACTGTAAATATCTCTCAGCTAGAGGCTTTCAGGACTTCTGAAAGACTTTGGAGCTCTCATCCACCCCAACCTCACCATAGTCCCTTCTCATGTGAAAAGAGAAGCAAACAAATTAGTGCATTGCCTGGCTAATGCGGGAGTCGATACCAAGTCATAACTCATCCATTGGCAAGACAATTTCTCTTAATGTACTGAACTCTCGAGGCGATGCAAAGACCTTGCTATCAGGGATGCCTCAGCCTCGGATGGGGTGACACGTTGCACAACACCGCTACCTGGTATAGAGCCCAGCCTCGTATTAAATGTGGCAGGCCACTCCCCATCTATTCAACATTAACGATGGGAGAAGGCCATTACAGTCGACCTCCAGGTGAGCGAATTCTCCCTCGCGGGAAAGGGCTAGCCCTGCAAGCATTTACTATGGTAGATTTATTACGAATCCATGTTCATCCATCCCACAAGATTGTGAAAGCGAAGAGGTATGGTCACATTCAGCTCATTCTTGCTTTGCAACTTTCCATCGTTTGTGAGCTCTGGTGCATTTTTCTCTGCATCCTTTTGACTTTTCTGAGCCCTAGTGCGTTCGATACCCACTCCTTCACCACGATGCCTAGGAAGTGAGGAAAACCTCGTCGGGGGTCGGCTTGGTACACTCACGCTGCTCAACGCTAGAGGAGACAATATTTGGAAAGAGCACTCTTGCTGGCCAACTCCATTCTTCATCAGAGAGCACAGGCAACTCATCTCTTACTCCAGGCTTATGTAATTAAGTTTGCGACAGAGGAGCATTCTCAGACCCCACCAGAACAACTCTCGCTCTCAGATAATTGGCAACCCACATGCACTACGCAGGAAGACAATCCTCCAACTACACTTGAAACTCAAGCCAGAAGTAGCATGAGGGGGAGGCTTGATGAGGAATTCCCAACCTGTTATGTCGAGGAAGTGCCTTACACGGAAAACACTTCAACTTCCCTAGAACCTCAGGCAAGAGGCAGCATGAGGGGGGGGGCTTTGTGAGGAATTCCCAATGTGTTATGTTGAGGAAGTGCCTTACATGGATTTGGTCTCGCAGGGGACCTGCACGGTAATGGTGCACCATACAGACATAGCAGCCATGGACAAGGGTGTGGGCAACACAGACACAGAGGCAGTTATTCCAGGCGAGGCAACTATAAGGTAAACGAAAGTCACTCCGGGCGAGGGTGACGAAACCTCGGCACCAACTCCCAACCAAACCATGCATGGACATACTGGTGCCCCGCCACCCTTCCTCCATGCGACACATTTGTATATAGTGTTTGAACTATGAGGACAAATGGCATACCAAAAGCACAGAGCCCTCTTAATGGGACAATGATTGGATATGCTTCTGGATGCGTACTCCAATGCCCCGACAAATAAAAAATTCCCAACATCCACCCAACCATTTGTCATCCAGGCCAGATCAGCGTGGTAGGAGGACGAGGCCGACAGGCCACCGAGTATTTGATCTAGTCAATTTAAGTTTGTTTTTCTCTTTCACTTCCATCCATGTTGGGGCTCCCTTTTGCTTTAAATATTGCTATTCAGAGTCAAGTCCAGGCTTATAACAAAGCTCTCTATAATGCCTTAAACAGTCTTAAGTCGATGCATGGACATCTATCCTGGTTTCCTTTGGGCAGGACAGATGGTGAAACAATCTTTTGTTTTTTTTATCCAGAAGGAACATATGAGCCCCAAGTTGTGCTGGTTTCCGGTAAAATGGAGACACACTTGGTGACTAAAGAACCGTTGTATCTTTCTGTATCTTTTTGTTAATATAATATAGCATGCAACACCCTTTTTTACTTAAAAAAAAAAAAAATGGAATTTTCCTAATGGTGGTTTATGAGCGCATGGTTTTGGAAACCCATGGTATTACATATAGGAATCCACTGGCTAAAAATAAACCTTCTATAAATAGCAGTCCTCCTAAATAGTAGGAAAAATGGAAAAAATGAGTATGTGACTAAGAATGTAGTTGAACATGTACCCCAACATTATCTTTGTGTCCTCAGTATCCTTACACCGCTCTTTGACTGAGTTTTCCAGATCTTTGACGGTCCAAAGTTCCTCTTCCAAACAAAATTTCTAGTACTGAGCCTTTATAACAACGGCGTCTTTTTGCACTCGCGTGGAGTAGACACAACCTCTTGATGAAAATGATTCTTTATCATGCCAACCACTGAAACTACCTTTAGTCTTATTCTTCTAGTGTCGAGCCATCCTCATTCCAATTCTCTCTCTGTGCCTCACACCTTGGAGATGAATGGGAGGTTGCGAGGCAATGCACAATAGAAAGAGCGAGACTCTGATGCCAATAAACCTTTTGCCTCTTTTAATGACTATTTACTCATCATAAATTTGACTGCGATGGTCCTCATTGTGGATATAATCTCTCCCCATGCGGTTAGATGATCTCTCCATGATGATCCCACGAATTTGTAATCCAGTTAGCCTAGTCCTTCATCGCCATAGCTTACCCAAGCTCAAAATAAGTCCTTCTCCCGACTCAAGAATGATTGCAACATACCATTCCTGGGGGGATAAATACTTCTCCCATGCTTGAGCATAATGGTTTCCATAACTTGATGTCCTTCACTACCCCTCTGTCTATGACCTTTCATGTCATTCGAGATGTGACGTACCTTCACCTCCTTCTTGCATGAGCGAATTGAACCATCTATCCTCCCTACAGACCACATATATCATATTACTTACTCAATATGTCGTCATCCCTTCAGGTTTCCAACCCATCCCACCTGTCGAGTCCACTTGTTGACACCGATCCAGCCGGTCTCACACCACCTCTGGTAGTGGATCACTCTACCATGAAATTTGGTGATGACCATGCATCATGACATCGATGTTCTCCATGAAATCTTCCATAGAATAGACTTTCCTCCATACCATATCAGGGATGATGATTGACAAGGACTTCGTAATACAACCTATCTCTACTAAACCATGACTTAGTCTCTAGTGACTTGAAACTCAGTTAGGCGTAACCCCATTAAAAAATTTCCTCAGAGATGAGAGAAGGACCTGGGAGTCACCTTCCACCTCCAACACCTGAAACCCATATTTCTGTGCAATCACTAATCCTCAAAGAAGGCCAACCAATTCCGTCACGTTGTTGGTTGTGTTTCAAAAATTGGAAGCATACACCATAATCACTTCACCCTTATGATCTTGGAAGACCCCTCCCGCCCCTGTAGTGCCCAGGTTTTCCTTAGAGGTTCCATGAAAATTCAGTTTGATGAACCCTTCATGAGGGGAGATCCACTACTCTCTCATGTGTGCTTGGGGAGACTTCATCCCTAACTGCCTCAACTTCACACAAGCTTAAAAATTCCAAATTTTGAAGATATGGACCACATTCCCTTCCAGTTTTAAGTGTTGGGGTGACCAATAAGCGGTTGCGATGGACTCCTTCACATTGGTGTTGATGATTTCCCAGAATTGTGCAATGGTAAGGGATTTTTCTTTAAATATTATTCTGTTACTTTATTTCCAAACATTCCAGAGGAGGAATCCTAGGAAGGTTTCCCAAGCTTTATTTATAATAGGGTTGACAAAGAGATTACTACTCCAATTTTATATAGTTTTTATTTATAATAGGGTCTATTATTCTGAATACCGCTCCTCTATCTCAAATTTGGGTCATGAACCTATAGGAGCCCAACAAGTGGTCCATGGTTTCCACTGCTTTTGAGCATAGAGCGCACTTGGAGGGCCCCAAAAAACATCTATGGAGGAGGCAATCCTAGGTTAAAATCTTCCTATTGACCATCAACCAGAAGAACGAGGAAATTTTGGGCCAGATGGTCGAATTCCAAACTTTACCCCATATAGGCCGACATTTGTCTTCCCTTATTCCCATCACAACTATCTAAGATTATTTCACCCAGAAGTTGTTGTCCCCTATTTTGCCCCACCTTATAATATCTTCTCCTTCCATAATTTCTAGTTTCCATTCTAGTAGAACCATATTAATCAAGATTCTTGTATGCTCTGTCCACCGAACTGACCAATCCTACAAAGGTTTCCAAAGTTGTACAAAGGGGTTTTTCCTTTCCTGATTTCATTGCCAATACTGGTGCACATTCGACCACCCTACTTGTTCCATAGTCTATCTAAGGTCCTCTAGCTGCTCCAAATTTCCAAAGGATGGTAGTTGGTAATAGGAATCCTCCCAAAAGAGGGAATAGTTCCCATTATGCACTTCCCAAAAACACTGTCGTTGAACCAAAGTACTATTACGCCAGACATTATTCCATATCATGGAGCTGGACCTATCCCCATCTTCTTGAATCAGGTCCTCTAGAGGAATATAGGAGGCATATTTATTTTTCCATAGCTTCTCTGAGAGGGAATTTTTGGATTTTACCCATCTCCACCAGAGTTTCAATGCCAAGGCTCGACTAATCACTTGAGGTTCCCTGTGACCAATGCCTCCTTTGTCCTTAGGTTTGCAGAGTTTTTCCTAGGCCAAAAGTGACCATTTTTTTTCCTTTGATGCGTTCCCCCATATAAACTTCCATTGAATTGATTGAATCTTCTTAAGGAATTTTTAGGGGGATGGTAGGAGAAAAAAGAGGTACAGGGGGAGGGCCAAAAGGACCGACTTGATTAGGAGGATCCTGCCAAGGAGGGAAATAAAGCGGTGGGTCCAACTGTTGAGTTTCGCTTCCTATTTTGCAATGAGTTCCTCCCACAAGAGGTTATGTAGGGGGTTGGGGAGGAGCCCCCCCCCCCCCCAAAAGTATTTATCCGGAAGAGTGGAAGGTTGGAAGCCCATAGGAAGAGAAAGGTTTCTTTGGACTAGAAGGAGGGTGTTAAAGAAGAATATATGGGATTTTTCCTGATTGATGATGGTCCCCGAGGCCTGATTAAAGAGATCCAAAATTCTTTTGAATGCATATATTATTTCACTGTTGGTAAACCCAATAACAAAGTTCCATCCACGAATTGGAGGTGGGACAGGGCCTCCTACATAGAATGTATATTGATTTCTTTAATATATCATGTTCTCTTGGCTAGGGAGAGGCTGTGACTAACACCTTCAACTAGAATGATATATAGGAAAGGAGACAAGGGGTCCCCCTGACAAAGCTATCTTGATGGGTTGAAGGTTTTGGAAGGAGACCCATTCACGATAATGGAATAGAAGGATGAGGAGACAAGGTTCGAGATCCATTCTACCCTATCTAGCCTAAAGATGAAATCTAGAAACATGTGTCTTAAGAAGTTCTAGTTCATTCTATCATATGATTTGGACATATCCAATTTCATAAGCATCCTAACTTTTTTAGAAACCTCGAGGGAATGGATTTCTTCATGAGCTACCAAAATCCCATCCAGGATTTTCCTACCTTCTACAAATCCCCCCTGCTCCTACGATATGATGTCAGGGAGGATAGGATTGTGCCTAGAAGAAATTAATTTAGAAACAATTTTATAAATGACATTTCATAGGGAGATAGGTCAAAACTTATCTGCAAACTTATCTCCTTTGATCTTGGGGATCAGAGTGATGAAGGTAGCATTGAAATCCTAGAGGAATGGACCTGGAGCTGCGATATTCCTCCACCACTTCCCATATATCCCTTCCAAGAATTTACCAGTCAACTTAGAAAAAATCGATAGTAAATCCATCAAAGTCTGGGGCTTTTCCAGGGGCTATATTCTTCACAATACTCTCTACTTCTTCTAAGGATGTTGGTCTCATAAAACTTTGGTTCTCTTTAGAGGAAACCAACTTGGGGATGGATTCGATAATTTTGGTGATATCTTCTTCTCTTTTTTCATCCAGTTCTGAGAGGAGATGTCGATAATAATTTGTTATTTCTTCCTCAATTTCCTCTTGTTTCTCTTTGATGCTTCCTTCCCATGTTCTGATGGAGGCTATTCAACTATGACTTCTTCTTTGGAGCGTAAAGTTGTGGAAGAATTTGCAATTATTATCCCCTTCTTTGAGCCAATGGAATTGATATTTATACTTCCATAATGCTTCCTCCTATAGCTATTTCTTATACAGATCTATTTTGATTTCTTCCTCCCTGGTTCTAAGCATATCCCCTAGATCCCTTTCTTTTGGATCTCTTCCATCTCCTGTTTTAAGTTCTTTTTTCTTCAAAAATATTGTCGAATATCTCCTTGTTCCATTTCCTAATACATTGAAGAACATGCTTGAGAATCTGTTGGAACTGGAACATCTTAGTCCCATAAATTTATTTTGGACCTTTCCACCAGACAACCAGGTTTGGAAGGAATTCTGGATGCTCTAGCCAAAATTTCTCAAACCAAAATGGTTTTGGGCCCTGCTTCAAGACCTGTTTCCATTCCAGGACTATGGGATAGTGGTCCCAACCAAAGTACGGGATGATATCTACTGATAGGTTTTGATTAGACTAGAAGCAGGTTTTAGAGATCAAAAAATGGTCTAGGCAAACCACTATCCTATGATCCTGTTAAGAACCAAACATCAATATAGCATATAAAAACCTCAGAAAAAGTACTCAACGCCTTGAAAAGGATATAATTTCAGATAATAAGCCTCTTCAAGGGGGCAACCTCCTTTTACCCCACTTAAATGTTCAAGTACAAGATGATTCAAAATGAAAATGTCTCCTTGGTATATATAGGAGACTAGGAGGTATAATTACAAATATTATTTCATGGAGTACATAATTAAAATACCATTACTAATCTAAAATACAACTAATGGCCTAGAGGCGACATAAATAAAATAGAATTACTAATCCAATATGCCCCGATTAAGGGTAATATGGTAATATTAGGGCTTAACATGCCTCCTTGGACAAGTGTTGTCCTTGGCAGGTAACTCTAGATGCTTTCGTATAAAGACTCATCTTCCCAAGTGGAATCTTAGTGATTAGTTTCCTCCATTTAATGAGATACTTTCTGAAATGGATCTATTCATGGTGGTGAAGATTCTTGTGTGAGTGATGGATTCAAGATCTAATATCATTTTTCCTTCCTCGTCCAAGGTTAAATGATATAGTTTGGTGGGATCTTGTCTCTAACTTTCTTTAAGCATGAAACATGGAAAGCTGGGTGTACTTTTGAAGATGGGGAGCTCAATTTGTATGCCATATTACCAATCTTTGCAACACTGCTGCAAGAGACCCATAGTACTTTGGTGATAATTTATTATCCTTCTTGGCTTATGAGGGACATCTGTTTGTATGGTTTGTAGTCTTAAAAATACCCAATCCTACTTCAAAACTTCTTTCTCACTCTTTGATGTTGATCGCTTGTTGTTTCATGCGATTTGTGCCATGGTGGGAGTTGTCCTTTAAGATTTGGAGGAAACTTGTTGTTGATTCTCAATGTGTGATATTCCACTTTGCTTGAACCATAGATTTTTCTTTTAGAGAAAGTGATGGAAGGAGAATTGGTGTCCATAAAGTGCCATAAATGGTGTCATTTTGTTCGCAGTGTGAAAAGGAAGTGTTATATACCACCATTCTGCAGGGTAACCATTTGAACCATTGTGCTTGTTTATGGGAACAAAGCAACGAAGGTATCCTTCAGACATTTGTTCACTATCTCGGTTTGTCATTAGATTGAGGATGATGCTGGGATGGCTATGGAGCCAATTGAGTACCCAAACAAGAAAATAATTACGTCCAAAATGTCGATGAAGATGGGATCTCTGTCATACAATAATCTTTGGGGCATGTGTGGCTTTTTTAATTTGTCTCCATGAATCTTGAGGTGCGCTTTGGCTGTACTAGCTTTGAAGGGGTGAGAGTGCACAAAAGTGTCGCGTACTTAATTGATCTATCAACAATCACCATGATGACACTCTTTCATGAGACTTTGAAGTATTACTGTGATGAAATCCATGGAAACCTCCTCCCGTGACTTGGGATGGATAATGGTTGTAAAAGACCGGGGTCTTAATTGTTCCTGTATTTGTTGGAAAATTGAACTGTTCTTCCACAAACTAACTGAACCTTATCGGTTTTTAAGGCCATCCAAAAATCCTTCTTGACTTTCTACATGGTAGGTTTTCAAAAATCCCAAGTGCCCTCCTAGGTAGAGGTGTCAGGTTCAATAGTACCTTTTTGTTTGAGTTGGAGTTCTTACATAAATATAAGCGATCTTTTGTACCACTAGTGAATCATTTTCCCATGTAATGTGTCGATGCACCAGAATCTGTTGCAACTTTTTCAATGAGAGTCCACCTTTTCGTCATTTTTCTATTCTTCCCTTGCTTCTATTATTCAATGGGGTTGGATGATCGAGATGGCACAAGAAGGAACCTCAACATCTTCATCCTTTTAGGCAGAGGTGCATGGCCATGACATTTTCTTTATACATAGGCGATTTCAAAATCATAACCAATTATCTTGGTACCCATTTTTGTTGTTCTTAGAAGATAGTCTTTGTTCAATGTTTAAGACTATAAGTGATCCTATTTGACCTTGAAGTTACCTATTAGGTAGGGCAGCCATTTCTTCAATAAAAGCAATATTGCCATCCTTTCCTTCTCTATAAATGGGTTTGTGTAGTCTCTTCCCTTGATTGGTCAGCTTTCAAAAGCCATGGGCCTTCTTCTTGCATTAGAGACTGTTATCAATTCCCATTTCTTTGATGCATCACATTTCCTGATAAAGGTTTTTGTGAAGTTTGGAGTGAAGGAGGTATATTATTAGGGTCTACCTTGACACCTCTTTAAGTTGTTCAAATGATTTGTAGTTCCTCTCCGGAGTCAATGAAAATGCATCCTTCTTAGTTGGTTACATTTAAAGGTCTTGCTATTCTTTATAGTTAAGAACAAACTTCTTGGTAGTATTTTGTCAAACCCAAAAATTCTTTAAGATTTTTTAATGTTTTCAGAATCGGCTGATCCATCATGGCCTTAATCTTGTTCAAGGTCTGTGACACCTTCATGAGATGCAATATGACCCAAATAATCTACCCTCCTTTTACTCCAAAGAAACATTTGGATGGTTTGGCATATAGTTGTTACTCCTTTAGTAGTTGTAGCACCTTGTCAACATGTTGCATATAGATCCTCCCAAGACTTGCTATAGATTAGTATATCAATCAAAAAATACTAACACAAATTTTGGAAGGAAGGGTTTGAAAATGGAATTCCATCCAACCCTTGGAATCTGGAAGGTGCATTTGTGGTAAAAGGCATGAACAAAATTCATAATGGCTAATGAGTTGAGAATATTTGTTTTGGGATATCTTCTTCCTTCATTACGATCACGATGATACTACTGACAGTCCAATTTTGTGGAAATAGATTTAGCTCCCATGTAGTTCATCTAACAGATTTCATCAATGCAGGGAATGGAAACTTATGTTTTAATAGTGATCTTGTTGGAGCTCTCATAATCTTGGACACATCATGTGGAAGCTATCTTTCTTGAATACCATTACCTTTGAGGTGCTGAGTAAGAACTTTGGCTGGGTCTAATGATGCCGACCTCTAACATTTCTTCAACCATGGCTCAATTTCACTCTTAAGGCATAAGGGTGTCTGTATGGCTTGAAGTTAGGAGGAACACTCCCGGGGAATTATGTGAATTTCATGATCGTGATTTAGAGTTGGTGGGAGACCTTTGGGAATATCTTCAAATACTTGGAATGCTTATGATGATCCTTGGAGATCTTGAGGAATAGATAAAGCAAATGTTTGAACATCTAGTGAGCATGATTTTTGCAATAATGCCTTGATGCCTTTCCAATAATTTTGTCATGCCGTAGAGCTTATCACCTTCTAGGGCTTCCCTGTGATACCTCATCACTTCAATTCTTTCTTCAATAAAATTTCATGAAAAGTTCTTGAAAATTAAAAATACTTGTCAGAATATTGATACCATTAGTTCCTAGTACCTATCACTTTTTCACCCATGGGTATACCGATCATTGGACTATTCATTACATATTCCCCATGGTAATATTGATCTTATTGCATTTCTGAGCAATTGATAGTTCCTCCATGCAACCATTACTTGAAACTTCTGGCTGGCTGGTCATCTGAAACAATTGAGATCTTTGGCTAATTCGATGGAATGAAATTATGAATGCGGAATCAATTTAGGACTATTCCTTTTCTTTTTGATGTGTCAACCGATCTTGAGGTTTGAGGGGTACTAATTCATTAATGCATTATGATATCATGGGAGTTAAATCTTCAGACAAAATTGCTTCACGTTTTCATCTTGATATGGATCTTGTTCTTGTTCTTCTTCCTCTTCCGCAATCTATGTAGAATAATTTCTTCACCACAATTATGTCCCTTACAGTACTTTCTATCACAATTAAAGAACAAACCTTTTTCTTTTATTTCCTCCAATTTTGAGTGTGTGTAGGTTGAGGTGTTTTAGAAGAAGGAGCATTGTTCTCTCTCCTGGGTGTTAGGATTGTTCCTTCTAGTAGCCATCGCCATATTTTACTTTCAACATTTCTTTACCACCTTAAATGCATTCTCCAGTAGTTCGGGTTTCCCAAAATGGTAACACTCATGTTGAATGTTATCCTTTAAAGTTCCTATAGATACATCAATCAAGTGCTCATCACGGAATATGGGTTACCTTTATATTCAATCTCTGAAAGTTCTCAATCTTCTTTATAACTGAACCATTTTTATTGATATTTATCAATTGGATAAAAAAATTATTGCTCCTTGTATCCTCATAAGTGTGCATATCATTTCTTAAAGCAAAATTGTCAGAGTGACTAGTGATTTGCGAGAACAAAATAGTCGATATAAAACAAATTGATGTGAGTTAATATAAAGAAGCAATTCGTACCTTTTTGTGTATGTGGCACGTGGAGATCAAGGAATTGCTCCATCGGAAGTATCCATGTGATTAGGTCGCATCAAACTTCCTCATGTCAATCTTAGGAGCATTGGTTTGGTCTTCAAACCAAAGTTGGGTTTCTCCATTCTTGATTCACCCCTTCCTGTGAGTAGCATCATGAATTTCCATGGGATGCATTTTCTCACTTTTAAGTGTCTTCTCTGTTATGAAATTTTCAATACTTCCATAGTCTCCCCTTTTTAACCCATCTATCTTAGTGTCCATTGAATCATCTTAGTATCAACAACTTCCCTTGAATCATCTTGGTTTCATTTAATTCATCTTAGCTTCCATTTAGTCCATCTTATTTTGTAGTTCATTTATGTCCCTCATTTCTTCACCTTCATCGAGAGTCCAAGTAGGATTTTGGAGCTTATTTGGTGTAGAAGTTCCCTTTTTGGGTGGCATATTGGCTGATATCACTTTTGAACCTTGATTTTGAGAGTGGTTATATTTGAAAATATAATACATTGTATCTCCAAATTTTTTGCCCTTCTGGGTGTGAAACTTTGTCTTATGTATTTCATTATGTCTTCTCTTCAATGCAGTCTGATCAAAATTGGATGTTCCAAGTGGAATTATGATAACTTCTAACTTGCTTTGAGTTTGTCCTTTCGAGGAGATCCTCTTGTATGTGTACCCCACACAAAATAATTGATAAAGTGAAACTCACCAAAATACTAAAATTTGTCACGATCCAGAAATGCAACCAGTCCACCCAATTTGGATACTCTGGAAGAAGTTATGATTGTTTCACACAGGCCTTCTTGATACTAGCCAATAGGACTAGTCAGTTACCCTATCTTACACAAAGTTAATCTACAAATTTAAGATGACCGAGAAACTGAAATGTTTACCACAGATACAATACTAGGCTACGTAAATGTCCCTTGGAGTTCATGGTATGAAACGTTACATAAGTTTTATATCGAAGAAAATCTTTGCAAAACTCATTTCAGGATAGTTCCATAACCTATCTTGTACCCGGATATATCTTGGAAAATTATAAGGTCTAGGAGCTAATTTTAGACCTTAACGTACCTTGATCATCTTCTAAATACCCTCAATGGTTCATACGAAACATTGTGAAAAAATATATCTAGAAAATTCCATGAATTATATAGGATGGCGTGAGAGCCCAAGACCTTGAGCTCGATACCATATGTTAAGAACCAAGTATCAATATATCATAGAAACCTCGAGGAAAAAGTATAGCTTGAAAGGAGGATTGGATAGATAATAAGCCTCTTCGGGGGCAACCTCCTTTACCCCACTTAAATGGGCATAAGTACAAGATGATTCAAAATGAAAATATGCTCCTTGGTATATATAGGACAAGATGATTCAAAATGAAAATGTCTCCTTGGTATATATAGGAGACTAGGAGGTATAATTACAAATAATGGCCTAAAGCCGACATAATTAAAATAACATTACTAATCTAAATTACAACTAATGGCCTAGATCTGACATAAATAAAATAACATTACTAATCTAATATGCCCCAATTAAGGGGTAATGAGCCAATATTAGGGCTTAACAAATCCTTTCTCCTTTTATTGTTCCAGGTGAACATACCATTCCTGTATGGGACATCTATTAATATGAGGTGATCTATGAGTTCTCCAAATTCCATGCTCTCAGATTCAAGTCTTTAGATACCCCTCTTCTTTTCTATGGGGAACTTAATCATGTTGAAGTCCTGCCCCCCCTACTACCCATATTTGATGTTGCACAATGATGGATAAAAAGTTTATTTCATCCATAAATATCCTCTTGAGATTGTGGGACTGGGGACCATATGCATTTGAAACATACCCCATTTCCTCTGTGCCTTTGACCTTGAATTTTAGGGTGAGTATCCTATGTCTGGCCGCATGATCCTCCATATCTATGTAATTTGGATCCCAGAGGGTGGCTATACCTCCTAATGGCCCTTCGACTTCGATCATTTTTTCTTCACATCATGGCCATATTTTATGAGGAATTATTTTCATTGTTTCGACATCACTTTTGGTTTCTTGTATCATCACTGTGTTGGCCTCTTCCTGGGTGATTCATTTTCTTAACATTCTTTGTTTTGACAGGGCCTTCAAACCTCTAATATTCTAGGATGTGATATTCATATTTAACATTTTGGCTGGGATGGGAAGTAGTGATATGGAAGGTAAAATACTTGTATTGAGTCAACCATTAGGGCCCCGGTTTCTTCCATTTTATGCTTATGAGGTTTCCCCCCTTTATTTGTTTCCTCTCCAGGGTTCTTCTAGGACTTGAGAGGCTTGGTTTTTATTCCCATATTTCTTGTAGTTGTTGATGTCCTTCCTTGAGTAATACCCATGGATTTTCCCTTTAATATGTCCCTCTACAACTTGCAGAGTTGAGAAATTGAGAGGTTATCCACCTTCTGTTCTCCATGGGCCTCCCGAAGAGCTGGCATATTCACTATAATTTCCTCAAGATCCATATCCTGGGTTGCATCTGGATCTGACTCTTCCTCTGAATCTGATCTTGAATCTTGGTTTTCTCTCATCACTACTTATTCTTTTTCCTTTTGTTCTTTCCCTGGGTCTTTGTCAGTTCTTTGCCTCTTAGATAAGTCTTTCCCTGTTTCAGTCCCTTTCTTATTTTCCTCCTTTTGAGTCTTTGGTTTAGTTGAAAAAATTATTGTCATTGATGTCAAAGGTAAGTAAGTGTTCAAATATAAATGTAACTTTAATAAATACAAAAGTGGAAAAATTAAGTGGAAGTGGAGTTTACGTAAAATTGGAGTAAACATGAAAGTGGATTAAAAAAAAGAAGGTAAAAGTGAAATTGGAGTTTACGTTAAAGTGGAGTAAACATGAAAATGGATTTAAAAGGGTTAAAGTGGAAGTGCACATGGTATTTTCACATGAATTTAAAACCCATGGTATGTTAAAAAGTGAATTAAAAATAAAAAAGGGGGAAAATTAATTATTATTTAATAAAAGTCATGTCTTTTCAAATGAACATGACTTTTCATGTAAAGCTTATGGTAAAGTATAAATGGAGAAGAGGGTTATGATAAAAAAAATGTGTGTTTGGGTGACAACGTAATATTCTTATGCATACCATTTGAGGAGTGATTATTGAATATCATTCAAGGAGCGATGATTAAATATTAGCGAAGATAAGATTTGGGGTTCTAACAAATAAAATTGGCATTGTAGCAAGCAAAACTAGTAAAGGAATATCTAAGGAAAAAGTAGAAGCAAGAATATATGGTGAAGGTAGAGAGAAAGCATAAGGATCGAGCATCAAGATGATCTAGAAAAAGCAGAAGGAGTGAGTACCGACTTGATCTGGAAAAAGAAGAAGGAGTGACTGCAGATTAGATTTGGTGAAAGTAGAAGTAATAAGAAGACTAGAGAAGGAAATCAAAATGAATAACTTGTAAGTAGGTTGATGCCTGCATTACAAAAAATAGAGGGAATTGGTGTCTCCTATAGGTCAGAACATACAAACAACAGAGGGGATTGGTGTCTCTTGTAGGTTGGTGCCTACAAACAATAGAGGAGATCAATGTCTCCTGTAGCTCGGTGCATACAAACAATAGAGGGGATCGATGTTTCCTGTAGGTTGGTTCCTACAAAAAACAACGAGGATTGGTGTCTCTAGTAGGTTGGTTCCTATAAACATTTGTAACTATAGGTTGGTTCCTACAAATTAATAAAAATAAGTTTTTGTGGTTTTATCTCGAAAGGGTTTCCATGTTAAATATTGTGGTGTTTGGTTTTTGTATTTATGTGATTGCTTCATTATGGTTTATGAATGTTAAAAATAAAAATATAGAATTATATTTATTCACCCCCACCCTCTCAGTATAAGTGTGTGCTCAACAATTGGTATTAGAGCAGGTTCCTTCAGAAACAGTCTAACCACTGGAAGGTAGATCTAAGGAGCACACATGGCCGGTCAGGAAGATTTCTCTACAAACAGGGCTTTGTTGTTTGACAGAAAAAAATATGCCTTATGTAGTATAAGGATGTGAATATACCTAATGGCCCTTGGTTTTTATATTTGGAAATTAGTTGTGATTGGTTATACAACCCCAAAAAGTCCACCAATAGATAAGACCGAGAAAAAGGCTAGTGAAAATGATGCAAAGGCCAAGAGTTCCATCTTGTACGTACTGCAAAATAAGATTTTTTCAAAGTAATGCATTGCAAATAAATGAAATAATTTTGGTACAAACTTCAAAACATTCATGAAGGTGATGATAAGGTCAAGAAGGATAAGCTCCAAACTCATAGAAGATAGTTCGAGAGTCTGAAGATGAAAGGTGAAGAAAATGTTGCATCATATATCCTCCATGTGGATGAAATTGTCAACACCATCAAAACACTTGGTGAAACAGTTGCAAAACCAATGATTGTGCAAAAGGTGTTGAGGTTAGTACCCTTAATATTTTATGCCAAAGTTTCTGCCATTGAGGAAATGAAGGATATTGATCAATTAACAATGGATGAATTTCATGGGATCGTGACTGCATATGAAATGATGACTGAAAAGGAAAAACCATAAAAAAGGGAAGTAGATTTTAGAGCCTCAAAGAAGATGAAGAAAAAAGAGCACAAATCAAGCAATTGTTCCAACTCTGAATAAGGTGTAGAGGAAAAAAAGTTTCCAAGAAAACACAAAAAGGGATCTGGAAACTTCAAAGGTAAGTTGCCCTTTAAATGCTTTAACTGTGGAAACGTAGGACATTTTGTTGCTAAGTGTCCATATGAAAAAAATGAAAGTAGTGATAATGAAGAAGACTATAATGTAAAGAGAAAAAATCATCAACACAAAAATAGCCACAAACATGACAAGCATGAAAAAAAGAACTCTTATAAGCAAAAGAAAAGCCTCTACTCAAAAGGGTTCAATGACTCCTATGAAGAAAGCAGTGAAAGCAATTATGATAGTGATAGAGAAGAAACTCTATTTATGGAAATTGAAACAAATATTTATGAAGACAAAGGGAAATAAATGATGGATTCAGAAGAAGAGGAAAATGATGAAAGAAATGGAGAAGTGGATCTTGAAGAAGAAATCATCTGTGCCTTAAGCGAAATAAAGAAGATAAGGAAAATGAATTTGAAACAAAAGGAGAAACTACAAAAGTATGAAGAAGAGGATCATGATTCAAAATCCAAAATGTCACAAAGCCTTGAAGAATCGGAAAAGATTATCATAATCCTAAAATTTCAATTAGAAGAGGCAAGAAGGACAAAATAAGTGGTGAGAATCCAACTGAAGAAAAAGGAAGAAAATTGCAAAGAGATAGAGTTTGAGATTGTTTCCTTAGGAAAGGATTTGGAAAAGTCAACTGATCATTTGAATAGAAGCTTGAAGTTTTAAAAGAGTATTGAAATCTTAGATGATATCATCAATTTTCAGAGGTCTCCAATAATTAATATTGGTCTTGGATATGATGTTGTTGTTTCCTCCCTACCTACACCTAGCCTTGCTACAACCAATGAAGTTCTATTTGTTGTAGGAGGAGTTCAGATTGGTTTTATAGAACAACAATTTACTGTTTATTGTGTCGAACAAATCGATGAGATACATGGTCCTCACATACCAGTAATTGAGCATGTTGTTACAAATGAAATTTCTGTTGATATGTCGGGTTTTTCTACTTATGTAAGTGAACCTAACCTTGAGCCTACTTCCTATGATCAACCAACAAAAAAATCTATTCCCTATCATCGTCCTCACCATAAAAATCGAAGGAATGGGAATCATGCTTTCAAATCATTGCAGAATATACATGAAAGTCAAAAATATGGACCAGTGCCGACTACTAGGACAGATTCTAGTTGGATTGATGGATGATCATGGAATCATTTGAATAGATTTTTGAGGAATTCATATCATTGTGTATCTTTGTGTATCATCAAATTTACAGTCATGAAACACTTCTCTAACTTATTGATGATTTCCTTGGCAATGTTCGACTGGGAATTGACTCGACATGACAGTCGACTAGAGTTTCAACTGGGTTGTCTGTCAATTGGACGTTTTGACAAGAACTATTGCTGCTACTTATTGATCCCTTAGAGGGGGAATAATTGAAGTTTTTTATATGTGAACCCAACATATGTCTTCTTGTTGAATTGACTATTTGAATCGACTTGGATTTGCTGAGACCAACCTAACCATGTTCGATTGTTGTTGGAGATGTACTACTACTTATATTGGATACAAAGACTATCTGGATTGATAGAGACTGATTATCTTGTGTTGTTGGTGACAATGCTCAAAATTCTTTAGGAGTGTTGTTGTATCATGTTCGAGTAGTTTTTACCATTGAGGCATGCAATGTTGATGACAAAAAAAGTGCAAGTGGAGGGAATTATATTCTTTGCAACATGCATATAATTTTCATTCAGTATTTTGGACATTCCTTCTTCAGACCTTAAATGATTTTTGACAGCTAAGAATGAAATTTGACAAAATATTTACACATTTTTCCAAGGAAACCTCAAATCCTTTGGGAGTGGTGCATGGAACTTTGGGAGTTGGCACGGTTTGAGGTATCTACTGTGAAAAATAAAAGAAAATTCGACATAGATATTCTATACATTGTGACCAACCTTGACTATGTTCATGAAAGTGTTTTTGAAGGACAACTGGATGGTGGTTTGATGACATTCAAGCACTACCAAACCAACAACATACTTGTGATAGTGGAAGATCCCTTAGAATCTATGATGGCACATAGAAACTTGAAGATAAAAAGCACATGGATATGTGATAAGTTGTAGATGGAAAATTTTTGAACAACAACATACCATTCATTTTTTAGCAGTAGATTGTGAGAAAATGTTGAAGGAAACCAATCCTATCAGTTGTGAGTAGCTAATATTACTGTGATAGTGAAACATATATCAAGTCTTTGGTAGCTTTTTAATAAGTAGCAAAATGGGTAGTTCAGGAGAGTGACGGAAAAACAAAGAAGACTCAACAATTACAACAAGAAAAGATAGTGCATTCA
This sequence comes from Picea sitchensis, assembly GCA_010110895.2. Classification (NCBI taxonomy): domain Eukaryota; kingdom Viridiplantae; phylum Streptophyta; class Pinopsida; order Pinales; family Pinaceae; genus Picea; species Picea sitchensis. Next base: position 127,787 of record SNQJ01S0001554.1, read on the forward strand.
TAGGGAGAGCTACTTCAGAAAACAAAAAGAGAAAGCACAGTCTAAGGGGGAGAAGTACAACAAAAGGAACAAGTTGTAGATATTTTTACCAAACCCCTTCCTAGAGAAACATTTGAAATTGGGAGTGATATCCCTCTCATCTCATTAGTAAGAAAAAATAAGCACAACTCAGGGGAACATACCTTTTCCATTGATTTCAAAGGGGGATACTTACAGATAGGGGGAGATTTGCAGACAGGGGGAGGATAATTGTAGATAGGGAGATTTGCAGACAAGGGATAATTCTTTCTATTTCTGGAGGATTAAGTGTTTTTGATTTCATGGTTGCAATAAATGACAAAGGGGGAGATTATTGAATAAATTATTGTCATTCATGTCAAAGGTAAGTAAGCATTCAAATACAAATGTGACTTTAATAAATATAAAAGTGGAAAAGTTAAGTGGGAGTGGAGTTTATCTAAAATTGGAGTAAACATGAAAGTGGATTTAAAAAGGTAAAAGTGAAAGTGCACATGGTATTTTCACATGTATTTAAAACCCGTGGTGGTATTTTATCCATGGTATGTTAAAAAGTGAATAAAAAATTAAAAATGGGGAAAATTAATTATTATTTAATAAAAGTCATGTCTTTTCAAATGAACATGACTTTTCATGTAAATATTATGGTAAATTATAAATGGAGAAGAGGGTTATGAGAACAAATGTGTGTGTGGGTGAAAATGTAATATTATTATGCATGAAATTTGAGGAGTGACGATTGAATATCATTCAAGGAAAAATGATTAAATATTAGTGAAGATCAGATCTATTGTTCTAGAAAATAAATATGGCATTCTAGCAAGCAAAACTGGTAAAAATATATCTAAGGAAGAAGTAGAAGCAATAATATTTGGTGAAGGTAGAGCGAAAGAAAAATGAGTGAGTATTGAGCTGATCTGACAAAATCATAAGGGGTGAGTGTCGAGCTAATATGGAGAAGCAAAAAGTAGCAAGTGCAGAGAAGATATGGTGAAAGTCGAAGTAACGAGCAGACCAGTGAAGGAAATGCAAATGAAGAACTTGTAAGTAGGTTGGTGCCTACATTACAAACAACATATGGGATTGGTGTCTCCTGTAGGTCGATGCCTACAAAAAACAAAGGGGATTGGTGTCTCCTGTAGGTCAGTGTCTACAAATAGTAGAGGGGATTGGTGTCTCCTGTAGGTCAGTGCCTACAAACAACATAGGGGATTGGTGTCTCCTGTAGGTCGGTGCCTACAAACAATAGAGGGGATCAATGTCTTTTGTAGGTCAGTTCCTACAAACAAAAGAGGGGATCGATGTCTCCTGTAGGTTGGTGCCTACAAAAACCAATGGGTATTATTGTCTTGAGTAGGTTGGTGCCTACAAATTAATAAAAATAAGTTTATGTGGTTTTCTCCCGAAATGGTTTCCACGTTAAATATTGTGTCGTCTAGTTATTATATTTATGTAATTTCTTCATTATGGTTTATGAATTTCAAAAATAAAAAGATATCCTTATATTGATTCAGTCCCCCCTCTCAGTATAAGTGTGTGCTCAACATTTTATTTGTAGCAAGCGGTTCACTAGATTCACCTTCTAGGACTCGAAATATGTTAGTCGAATTCTTGGACTGGGTCATTTATGGTTGTTTTGGTGGGAATTTTTTAACCTTTCTCTTGATTTGGATATTGGTGAAGCCCTCGAGATCTATTTCCTCTTTCTCTTTGTTTGTTGGGTTAGGAGTGTGTAGGGGGAAGTCCCTAAAAAGATGGTCGTGAACATGGAATTTTCTGCATCTAAATGGTATATGCTCATAATATAGGGGTTGGGTCCACTCCTCATCCTGGTAAGACACTACCATCGAATCTGGGAGAGCTCCAACTACATTCATATAAACATAAATTCTAGTATAAGAAATATACCTTGTCACCTTTGTTACTTCTGAGACATTGATGAAGGATCCTAAAGTGTTTCATATTCCTTCAAGGATCTTAGGATCCTAGAATTTCCTGGGTAGTGAGTTTTGATGATTACAACCGCGTGAGACATCCTCCAAGACACATACTAAGTGAGTCAGCTTGAGAGAGAGCCCATGAGTTAGGTGTGCCCATGATATGGGTGTGTTATTCCTCTCTGAGATGGAGAAGGAACGTTGTGTGCCCCTGTGTGGGGTGAGGAAGCCCATGAGTTGGGTGTGCCCATAAGATGTGTGTGTGGTTCCTCTCAGAGACGAAGATGGAACATTGTGTGACCCTATGTGGGGTGAGGAAGCCCATGAGTTGGGTGTGTTTTTCTCTCTAAAACGAATATGAAACAATGTACTGGTCTCCTCTATGCAGAGAGTTGATATGATGTGATACTCCAGATGATTCTCCTGTGAGATGCAGTGAGAAAGAGATATGATGAGTAGGACGTGCCTGTGGCTGAGCACAGGTGAACGCGATCCTAGTGGCTAAGAGCTAGTGAGTGTGATTCTCTTGTGAGACATAGTGAGATAGAGATGTGGACATCTTTGTGGTTGAGCATAGTTGGATGTGCCCCTAGTGGCTGAGCACTAGTGGGTGTATGAGATCCATTGCTATATTTTCCAATATTCAAACTTACCTGTAACCCTATTTGTGATGTAAAGGGTACAGGTCGGCCCCACCATAAGGTGAAATACAATTAATGTAAAATATAATTAATATAAAAGATAATTAATATGGTAATTATTAATTATATTGTGAGTTATTGAGGTCGGCCCTGTTGTGCCAATACACACTACTTTTGATATACTCAGACTAATATAAATAAAGGTAAATTCCCCATTGAGGAATCATAACAGAAGTGTGAGTTTGGAAATTTCAGCAAGTACTTGTTCTTGGGCTGAAGTGCGCACCTCTCTTGGGCACTAGTCTTCTAGGGTTTGTAAGCACCCTTTTGTGTGCTAGGGTTTTGGTGTGGGAGGTCTTTCTCTTGAATAATATAACAAGGATTTCCTGGGTTTTATTCCCTTGTTTAGAAGGGTTTCCCAGGATACTTCTTGTGTACTTGTGCATGGTGTTTTCTTCTTGCGATCTTGATTGTTGCAACAAATTTTTAATGTTGAAACTACAATTGTCTATGGTTGAAGTAAAATGATAAAAAAATTGAATGAAATTCATGCTTGAGCGTAGATTATTGAAAAATCAACATGGTATCAGAGCATAGGTCTTGAAGAAACCCTGCACAAGCATTTAAAGCTATTCGTCCTTCTCTTCTGCAGTTCTGCACAACCTCTAGGGTTTGCTGCAATTCCGTACGACACTCCTTTTATGAGGTGTTTCAACCCCTAATACTTGGATGTTGAGGCTAATTTTTTCATAGGAGAGTACACCCTCCTTCAACGCACCTCTAGAGACTCTTAGATTTAAATTTCAAGCATTTTGAATTTTTGGCCTTAGGGTTTCTAGGGTTTCACGTTTTCTATAGATTTTTGGTTTTAGGGTTTCTGCAGCTCACTGAAGGAGCTCCTCAACTCACCTATGACTCTCTCAAAGATTATTTTTGGTAGTCATAATCCCAACAAAACCTAAGGTCATCAACCTATCCTAGACGTTAGGTTTTCTAGCTCAATTGACAAGGGATTGTGAAGAAATCTGAAAATATGATGAACAAAACCTTGGTGGAAGATAAGATTGATGGATCAAGCAACTTCATCTCCTAGAATTCAAGACTTCAGATCACCCTTGAAGAGGATGACCTATTAAGTGTGATACAAAATACCTTACAAGAAACAACTACCAATGAAGAGCAGGAAATAAGAAAGGAAGATGACGTCAAGGCAAGGAAAATAATCATCTACTTAGTAAGTGATCATCTCCTGCCTCGTATTACCAACCTGAAGACAAATTATGAAAAGTATGAAGTATTGAAAAATATGTTTGAGAGTGGCAACACTCTTAGAGCCATTACCTTAAAGGGTCAACTTCAAAGTATCAAGATGACAAAAGGTGACACAGTTGCTACCTTCTTTATGAAAATGTCAGAGATCAAAGATCAACTAGGTGCCATTGGAGAAATCATATCTGATAGAGAACTTGTTTTTTCCACTCTCAATAATCTTCCAAAACATTTGAAACCATTTCTTCAAAGTCTCCGTAGAAGGGAAAAACTACCCACATTTGATCGTCTGTGGATAGACTGTATCCAAGAAGAACTTAGACTTAGAGCTAGAGGAGTGGAAGACTTCCATGATGATAATCATGCTCTTGCACTTCACATAAAGAAAGGAGGAATATTTAAAATAAACTTTAGGAAAACATTAAAAGGTGAGAAAACTTCATTAGCTTCAGGTTATGATCAGAGAAGAGACATGAGAGAGATCCAGTGCTCCAGATGTGACAAATATGGACACTATGTAAGAAATTGTCCCTCCAGGAAGAAAGGAAGACAATATGCTTCCACCGCTAACATTGATCCAGATCCACCTCAAAAGGATGAAGACAAGAGAGATGAGGATTACATCGTCTAAAAACAAATGAAATATTGAGCATGACTGCAGACCCATGTGAATTGATTGATTTAATCATTAAAACTATAATTGATTGCATTCTTGATAGTGAAGGGTATTATCTCTAGTGTGGGAGCCCTCACGACTTGGACCATTTTCCCTAGTATGGGATTCCAACCTTTATTGATTGATTATTATGCTAGTACAGAGGTCATCAAAATACTATAGAGTCAGTAGAGCATTTGAGAAGACGTAAAATATCTAGCAAACAAGAAAAATAAGACATCTATCATTTAGACTTCAGAGGGAGTTACTTAAAGGGAGTCAAAACAAATTGAGAAGAAGGAAGCGACAATACCTTCTTCCTTTCAGCAGTTCATATTGAGACAACCATTATTCCAGTTGATCCAACAAGAGATATTATAGAAGGACATGTCGCCTCTCAAGGCACATTTCGAGAAAGAAAGAGACCAAAGAGATTTTCAAGCTACCTTCAACCATGAGCCACATCATTGATTTTGAGTCTTCTTGTCTTGAAGAAGCCACAAGTGAGAAAGTATGGCAAGGTACCATGACAGAATGACGCAGGCGCGCCCTTCTGGCACGTCCTCTCACAGGATATTTCCTCCTTCCTCGGCCCGAAGGATTGAAAGGCTCTTCTATTTTCCTATCGGGAAATTTTCAACCACAACAACTCTCTCACGGGATCTCCCTTTCTTCTATTGGGAAATCGTACTTCGCGACTTTGCGAGTCCTGAGATCACGCGTTTTTTTCTCCCGATTCTCTGAAATCTGATGTAAGTCAACGCTGATCTTTTACTTTGCTATCGGGGTTCCTCCTATCGGTATTTCGGCACTTGCGATGTCCAAAACAACTTGCTTTACCGACCCCCGATCCCCGATGCACCGAAACTTTGATGCGCTCGTGAGTTTGACCGGTCCACGTCCCTGTCACCTCACCGGGGTTTCGGACTTTGCTATATCGTGAATCCTGATGTCTATGGGTTCGGGACTTTCCTTTTCCTGAATTCCAAACTAGTATGCCACCTGTCCTCTCATCAATTCCTGTGGCCCCATGCTCCTTTAATTGTCGGGATATCGCGTTTCGTGATATCGCAATTCCTGATGCAACATTTCCCTTGTCTCCAAGACTCCCAAATTGTCGAACCCCGACTTCTTCAGATCTTTCGACACGTGTCTCGAATGATGGGCGGTTCAGATCGAACCTCAGACTTCGCCAAATGGAAAATCAAAACCACTCACTCCTATGAACCCCGATGACCAAATCTCCGATCGAACAATCAACCGGCACGTGTATTACTTGAGATCCACGGCTATGATCCCTTTGCTATTGCGAGACTCAAAGGGTCTCGAGCTTTTAACTTCTAAACCTCCGATATACCGATGACTCCTGGTTCCTGCCACCTGTCCCAACAGATGGATGGTTCTGAGCTCGTCGGGATTTCCATGATGGATTTGCCGATCTCTGGTCCACGGGATCCCCGATTTCCCGAACTCCGACGCCTCAATAATCCCGATGCCTTTTCGGGGTTTCCACTCTGCTCATGAAGATTTAAACCCTGCGCAACTCCTGTCAAACGGACGGTTGACGGGTAACTGTTTGATGATCCAAGGACTCACGATCTCTAGAGCTTGAGCTCCGGTTGTAGTTGTAACCTCCCCACTTCTTTATCAGATCAGAAGGCTGGCGGGATTTCACAAATCCTCACCACAAGATCCTGACCATCTGTCTTCTCCTCCTCGGTACGTTCATGAAGTGAACCAAGGACTCCTTCCTAGACTTAATCAACTGTGACCCAAACCTTCGTCGCCTTGAGTCACTTGATATGCTCCAATTCTTTGTGCTACCTTCAATAGCTTCAAAGGATTTATCCCTCTTGAGATTTCTCATGACTCTGAGTCTTAGAGAAGATTCTTGCGCGCACTCCTTGTGGCAACTCTCAGACACTTCCAAGTGCTAAATACCTTCGACTCTGTGCACACCTGCAGTAGTAGTCCTTCAATGCTCCGCTCAGATTCACAACTGAGACTTTCCTTAGCCTGCACACTCCTTGCACGGCTCCTATAACCCAATTTCACTTCTCGGTGAATGAGAACAAGAGTTAAACTATCTGAGCCTGTTGTCAATGCACTCCTTGCGAACGACTTCAACTGCACTCCTTGCAGGAATCCTTTCTCAGATAGAGAAACAATTGAAACTCATTGGTCCTACTTCCTTTCTCATATTTCAAACACTCAGCAAGAAATCATTAAAACAAATGCATAACAGGAAGTAAACACTCATGAGCATAACATTCAACATACATACACAGAGAACAAACACAAAACCATGGGTTTGAATCAACTTCTTCTATTAATTCAAGCTCTGTACATGGGTGTTCTTCCACAACTCTCTTCTTATCTTCTCAATGCTCAGGATTATGTTACAATGCACAATGAGGGTGTCTATATCCCATTTCCCTCTTTTTGTCTAAAATTGTCTAATCTAATATTAAATTTCTATCTACCTGCATTAACTACTTTAGATGCCTCCTATCTACTAAGGACGAGAGTGTATGGCTCAAGGTCCGATTACATTTACAAGTGCGCTTCATCTTAATGGCTTCATTTAAGATGGCGCATCAATATTCAAGGTGATTTCAAAATTCGTTCTGGTCTGTCCAGCTGTCCCTTGCCTTCCGCGCTGGCTCGCTTGATATGGGAGATGCCCCTGCATCACAGAAGAATATCAATCTATCTTGAAGAATGATGAATGGGATATTGTTCCGAGACTAGAAGGGAAGTATATAGTGTTTTCCAAGTGGATATATAAGATCAAGTATGCAGTTGATGGAAGTATCGAGAAATACAAAGTGAGATTTGCAGCGAGAAGATTCCCACAAATAGAGGGATTTTTCTATGATGAGACACTTGATCCAGTAAGCCTGATACACTTCCATTTGTACTATCATCCATGAGTTGGAAACTATGTCAAATTGATGGATTCTTGATGAGCTTGGGTTTCACCAAGAGTGTTGCTGACCTAAACCTATATTATATTGTTGGTAATGAGAGCCTGGTTTTGATGACTTATTCAGGAAGCCTTGTTGTTAGATACAAGCAAGCTTTGACTTCTGATTTCGAGATGAAGGATCTAGGTATGATGCACTACTTCTAGGGACAAGAAGTATGGCAAAGGACTGATGAGATTTTTCCTGAGTCAAGGAAAATATACAACGAGGATATTAGAGAAGTTCAGTATGAATGAATGAAAAACCATGCCTACACCAATGGTGATGGATTTGAAGAAAATGAATAATGATGATTCAGACGAGATTGATCCACAACTGATTGGATCACTCATGTATCTAGTTAACACCAGACATGATATATGCTATGAAGTAAATGTGCTTAGCCAGTTCATGAGTCAACCGAGACAAAATCACTGGACAGAAGAAAAACATGTATTGAGATACATGTGAGGCATAGTTGGATATGGCCTAAAATATGCCTCCAGTGTAGACTTGAGCTTCCAGAGATATGCCGATGCAAATTGGGTAGGGAGTATAGTGGACCAGAAGAGCACATCTGATTGTTTTTTTACCTGGGGGTCTGCCATGGTTTCCTGGTGCAACAGGAAACAAAGCTCTGTGGCCTTGAGTACTGCTGAATTAGAGTATATATCATTGAGTGTGGTAGCCCATGAAGCAGCGTGGCTTCACAAGATTTTGACAGATTTATTTGATCATGAGATGGATCCTATCATTATTTAGTGTGATAACTAGAGCTGTGTGAAGCTCTCTGAGAACCCAATGGTTCATGATAGATCGAAACACATTTACATAAAATATCATTATATCAGAGACATGATGCATAGGAAAGAAGTACACATGCAACACCTTCCTATGCATGAGAAGATTGTATATGTCTTCACCAAACCACTTTTCAAGACGAAGTTTGAGTACTTCTGTAAGAGACTTGGCCCGATGGAGAATGCCTCCCTAACTGAGAGGGAGTGTTGATGATTACAACTACATGAGACATTCTCTAGGACACAAAATGAGTGAGTCGAACTAAGAGAGAGCCCATGAGTTGGGTGTGCCCATGAGATGGGTGTGTTGTTCCTCTCTGAGGCAGAGGAGGAATTTTGTGTGCCCTTGTGTGGGGTGAGGAAGCCCATGAGTTGGGTGTGCCCATAATATGGGTGTGTGGTTCCTCTCTGAGATGGATATGGAACATTGTGTGCCCCTGTGTGGGGTGAGGAAGCCCATGATTTGGGTGTGTCATTCTCTCTGAGATGGAGATGAAACGATGTATTGGTCTCCTCTGTGCAGAGAGTTGATATGATGTGATACTCCAGATTATTCTCCTATGAGATGCAAGGAGAAAGAGATCTGTTGAGAAGGACGTGCTTGTGGTTGAGAATAGGTGAACATGATCCTAGTGGCTAAGCACTAGTGAGTGTGATTGTCCTGTGAGATGCAGTGAGATAGATATGTGGATGTCCCTGTGGCTGAGCACAGATGGATGTGCCCCTAGTGGCTGAGCACTAGCAGGTGTATGAGATCCATTGCTATATTTTCCAAGAGTCAAACTTACCTATAACCCTATTTGTGATTTAAAGGGTACAGGTCGGCCCCACCATAAGGTGAAAGACAATTAATGTAAAAGATAATTAATATGGTAATTATTAATTATATTGTGAGTTATTGAGGTCGACCCTGTTGTTCCAATAGAGACTACTTTTGATATACTCAGTCTAATATAAATAAAGGTAAATTCCCCATTGAGGAATCATAACATAAGTGTGAGTTTGGAAATTTCAGCAAGTACTTGTTCTTGGGTTGAAGTGCGCACCTCTCTTGGGCACTAGTCTTCTAGGGTTTGTGAGCACCCTTTTGTGTGATAGGGTTTTGGTGTGGGAGGTATTTCTCTTGAAGAATATAGAAAAGGATTGCTTGGGTTTTCTTCCCTTGTTGAGAAGGGTTTCCCATGATACTTCTTGTGTACTTGTGCATGGTGTTTTCTTCTTGTGATCTTGATTGCTGCAACAAATTGTTAATGGTGAAACTACCAATGTCTATGGTTCAAGTAAAATGCTAAAAAAAATGGAATGAACTTCATGCTTGAGCCTAGCTTATCGAAAAATCAACAATGAGTACATCCGGATCCAAACAAGGGCTGATGTAAAGTATTATTTCTCAGGAGAAAACCATTCTTTCCAAAATCACATATGCAGTCCAATCGAATTGAAGAAGTAGGTGTTCTTTAAACACTTTATCTCGTTCTCTGGGTTCTTAGAAGACTGTTGTGAAAAAACCTTTTGACCCCAACTATAGGTCTATTTGACCCTCAAATTTCCACCTAGACTTAATCCAGATCTATAGAGCTTTCTCAGAGGGACAAATTCCCATAAATTTCCCTATTAGAGCATCATCCTTCATCCATTGAATATAGTTCCCAATTCTGACCGAGGTGACCTCATACTTGGGATTTTCACTTGTCTTAGCCAAGCATCCATTATCCAACCTATTTTTCTAACTGACCTGATATGTTTCTTTTCCATCTTTGGTCTAGGTTTATGTCTGCCCAATGCCAATCCCACCCATGTCAACATCTTCACCCCCTCTTTTGGGGGCCCCTTTAATGACTTCTTTGAAATTTTTTTTGATAGGTATTGAACGCTTATTCTTCAGGAGCTAGACCTGACTTGGGATCTACCATCCCTACTACAAGAACCAACTACCCTAATCTGAATTCTATGAACTCTCACCCTGATAGGGATTCAAAACCTGTCTCCACGTGCAAAACCTTAGGAACTCAACTTTCACCTTCGACCTCCATTCTCCCCTTCTCTCACTAACATAATCATGATAGCACCAATTTTTTATTCGGGCGTTGATTTTGTTTTTTTACCCAAAAATAGGATATTTTTGGGACATAGTTCTCATTTTGAGGTCACAATTCTCATTATTATCTACATCCACAAATTTATGAACATTATCCCATGCAATAGTTAGGGCAACAAAATTAAAAGAAGGAAAAATCAACTTTCTTGTATCCATCACCACACTCTCAATGGTGAGTGCCATTTCATAATCTAGGATGATTCTCCTTCTTTTGTGCTTCTACCTTATTACTTTCTTCCTTTGTTTATCAAATGTAAGTAATTCTAGATTGGCAAATTCATCTACTAGTGTTGAAATAGGACCATCACGTCCTACAACCATGACTGGACCAAAGGTACTAGAAATTGTTTGAGTAGTGAATACTTCATCCATTGGTGAAGAATATCATTGTTCCATATTGCCCTCATTGTCACTAGTTTGTTGTGCTAATTCTTACTCTTCTTATCTTATTTTTTATATTTGAGTATCATCCTGATTTTTCTTCCTTATTTCTTATTCTATTCTCTTTTGCTCCTTAACTTTCTCTTCAACTTCTCTTTTAGATAGCTCCATTTGATTTATTTACTCTGCTTAATCCTCAACTTTCAACTCTTCTTCTTTATTTTTCTACTTCAATTTCTATTTTCTTCTTCTCAACCTTTGCATCAACTCTGGATTTTTCCTCCATTTCAATTTCAATTTTCTCCTTCTCGGCCTCTACATCATCTTTGGATTGTTTTCTCCGCTTTTTGTTTTTTCTTGGCTTCTATATCTTATTTATAATTCCTTTCAACTTTGGCTTTAGCATCAACCTCTTTCTTCTTTGCCAATTCCTCTTTCCTTGCAACTTTTATTTGTTCTTCTTCTTTTCTTCTAGCACCAGCTTCTATTTTGTCTTTCTTTGGTTCTTACAATATTCCGTTTTCTTGCTCTTTCCTTTTGTATTGAAGGACTTGTCTCTAAAAAACAACCCTTTCAAATTCCTCATTCTTTCTTCTCTATTTTTCCTCAAGAATAACTTGCAAATTATTTATAACCTCTTCATAAGTTAATGCTCTTTTGTGGGGTTTTTTAGCTTCATTCTCTTCATGCTTGTAGGGGAAGGAGATATTTATCTTGGCTCTGTATCTTTCAATAATACATAGGGAATCATGCATTTGAGTTCTTTCCAACTCAAAATGATATTTATCAATATTTTATCCTTCCATCCTAGCCTAAGTAGAATTTGTTAGTCCATACATGCCTATATATAATGGATAAGTTAGACATATATTGTTTTAATTATTGATCAAGCATGCATTAAAACAATGCAGAGTGATCTGGTATCTATTTTTCTGAACAATAAACATGTTTGGAACATAAGATGGAAGAGTATGGGGTGCCTATGTAACACCATAGATCCTAATATAGTTGGAGTATTAATCTAGGTACCAATATTCAATGTCTTTGAATACTTATATGGCCTCTACAAATATCCTTGGGTGGGTTTTACAAAATACAAGCTCATACAATTGCACTAGGAATCCATCACATATAAGGACAAACTAATATTTATACTTGTTCTTCCATAAATCCTTGAAATAGACATGAACAAGAGGCTTATCTGGAGACCAAGACTAGCCTAAATCCACCAAATGTGTTAGAGGAACAAAGCACATCCAATAGGTAGGAAGACACAAAATTCTAGAGCTCTTGAGAATGCATCTAATTGAACCTTTCCTATAGCTTCTATTAGTGTGTTGGATAAGATAGCAGCTAAGTTGAAAATTTTACCCCTCTTAGTTATCTCACATATCATTGGAACCCAACCTATCCTCACATGAGTTGCATCTTTCTCTCCATAGATCCTGTTTACCAGTTGGGCTACCCACGTGTATCTTGATTTGAGATTTATGGTGGGGAAATGATTACTCCTTAGAGATTTGAAAGTTCCCCCTTTATTGTACCAATCAATAAGTATGTCATAGAAGTTATGGTTATATGTAATAAATCTCAACCACTCATTGATGAAGTAGATTTAAACCTTTGACATATTGTAGTAGGATTCAATGTTTGTTGATGAAAATGATCCAACACACTGTCTTGGTCATTCAAAATCCTCTTGGTGATAACCTTTATATGATGTATCAGATATATGATCATTTTTATAGAAGGAGACACTAAAGATCTGGTTGATACACTGTGTATGAAATATTTCTTCAAATTCTATGCCACGACGAGCTTTTCTTCTTCTTATCTTTCATTCAAGTTCTCATAATCTCTTAGCCCTTTTCCATATTTAATCAGATGAAACAATTCATTGTGTGTGTGTGCCCCATCAATTCTATTAGTGTAAGAAGGGTCTGCATAAATTGGAAATTTAACATCTTCAGTAGCTTGGGATTCTATGACCTATTGTTTTCCCTTCACATATTTCTTATCTTTCTTAATTGATGATTCTACTGATATAGAGGTTTTCTTACCTGTTGGTGTTGTTTCTTTAGGATCCTCAATGATTTCAATCAGATCATTTGGTTGGCTTGCTACTAATTTCTCTTGCATGCATTTATTCATCCTCCCATATCCTTTGGTCACCATATAGGAATGCATGCATGTTAATTAAACACATAATACAGGGCATACATGCTTTGCTTGAAAATTGAATCAAATGAATTCATGGATTCCTTCTAACAATTAAAAATAAAACTAGTCTTTAAGGATGAATTGATTGACACAGAGATTTAAAACTAGTATTTAAGGTGCATGTTGCAGTAGTAGACACAAAGATATAAATTTTTTAGCTCATATTTACAGTTCGATCTCGAGACTTCACAAAAGACACATAACTTCAGAATCGAAATAAAGTGGAAAAATTGCACAAAATTGGGGTAAGCTTTCAAAATCCATTCGTAGGGGAAAATAAAGGAAATTGAAGCTACATGCAAGTGGCTCATGCAAACATGAACACTTTTTTTTAGGGTGGGAAGAATAAATATACCAAGATGCATGAAATCACTACCTAGATTCAAACTAAAGAAAAAATTGAATGCAATATAGATATTACCACAACCTAAAACAAAAGAGAATGCACTTGACTTGCTCATTTTAAATGTAACATTTGCCAGCCCACCTGAGGTCCATTATGTGTGAAATACACATTAAAATTATTTTTTTCTATGAATTTATTTCCCATAGTTTGCCAGCTACAAATCACACACACATTTAACCACTTGAATGATACCATAGATCTAAACACATTTAAAAACATATGTTAAAAATGTGAATGTATCTAGTAAGCACATAGAAAACAAAGAACATTCATATGAACCATTTACACAATGGAATATCATTACAAAAACAATACAAAACTTATCTGTTAATAGATAGCCAACTAGTTGTGTACGAAGTATGAACCTCCCAGCCATTGGCGCTGCTGTTCATTTTCTCTCAACAATAGGACAACCTCAAGCTGAGGCTATGAGTCCACAAGGAGTTCTGGCCCTCCAATTGTCCACACTCCACACACAATAGCCCAAAAACCAAGTTCTACTCCCACAATAGTTCCAATCCTCCATCTCTCTTCCCCACAACTTGCACAACCCAAGGAATGTACCCCCTTCACTGCTTACAGTCCCTCATGATGTACTATTCATTTATCATGACTTTTGGTGCACTTTCCAGGAATATCTCAATTGAGGACTTCAAGAATTCTTAGCTGCCTCAAGAGTGCTCAAAAAAACCTTCACAAGGCTCTTGAGCCATTTCCTCAACAAGAAAAATGAACTATAGGATCACAACCCATTTTATAGGAACACATGCTTGTTTTCCAACATAACCACAACACAATAATGGATTCATTCAAGAACAACATAGTTGGAGCTCTTCCCAACACTCATCTATTCTCCTACTGCCAAAAGCTTGCATGTAAAAAAGATTCCCCTTTCTTCATACATGTTGGGGCCCAAAGTTTTGGGTTAATATTTCATACATGCATAAATGAAGTTGTGTGTGCTCATTCCAAGTTTTGTGTGCTCTTATTCCAAGTTTTGTACTTGCTCATTCTAGTTTTGTGCGTGCCTAAGATAATTCATAGAGAATGAAAAGAAGTGCACACCAGACTGAGTTTTGATATTGTGCGCCAAGCCTGAAGTCTACAAAGTGCATGCCATCCTGAGTTTGTCAGTTGCATTGGAAATCAAGAAGATGCATACTAGAATTAAGAAAGGAATCATAGGTAAATATTCTCGAATGATTACTGCCAACAACACAAGGGAACATGGAGTTGATAGAAGATGAGTTAATGAGGAAGTTAAGATTTCCCTGATTCTAGAAGGCTACGTGGACTATAGGAAGGTGCCAAAAGTGTGCGAGGTAGTTTTTCAGTAGAGTGAGTGGAGAAGAGCAGAAATAGATAGAGCTCCAGAGCAGAGAAAGTTATAAAAGGAGGCAACAACATAAAAAATAGAGTTAAAGAGTTAGACACTCACTTAGAGGATTCATTGAGTTTTTTGTTGTGTGTCGAGTTCACTCTGATCCTTTGTAATGTTGTAATGCTTCTGGATATAAGTATGAGTCTATCATATGTCTGAGGTATAAAAGGATGCACATAACGCGATATGTTGTAACTCTAGGGAATTATCTAAAGAGGACATGAGATCTGTTTCTATTGAATATAGTTTGCTTAATATATGTTGATGCTCTATGGAATGGAAGAACTGATAAAGCTACAACATTTCTGATCTATTGTGTGTCACTCATGTGTTATTTGGATATGTGTTTGTATTGTTTTACTTATTGATCAATAGTAAGTTGATGTTAATGGAGTGCATGAATGCTATCCTGAATGGATCCCTGTGTATTTATCCCTTCATCCCTATCATAATAACAAATGGTCTATGTGATTCTCATTGCATCTTGGGTGAGGCCTTATTTTTCCTTGAATGAATATTGATGTATTGATGCTTTGGGGTTTTTGTTGGTCAAATCTAGATGAAACCCGGGTCTAAACTCCCCAACGTTAAGAAGGAAGCACGCAAGTGTGAAATGATGCCAACAAATGGTTTTTTTGTTGAGACATGAAAGTCTTGTAGGGAATGATGAAGGCAAGAGATGAGGTGGTATCCATCCCGGGAGGAAATTCAAGACTGACTAACTGCAAAAGAGTATGAGTTCTCCCCATGAGAAACTCAGGGGATGAGAGTGAATGTGAAGAAATGGAAAGATAAATATATTTATATGGATATGCATGAGAAGTTCTTTGCTAAATTCCCCTATTTGTTGTATGAATGGATGAAAAGGAAAAATTCTACCAATTCTACTGTATGTCCTTTAGAACCAGTGGTTTGGGATTAAGCCATGCTTGATAGATTAAATGTGTTGGACAATAAGTGGACCCGAACTATTGAATTTTGGTTTTCTTGAGTAAAAAAGGGATATAATATTGAATTTGTTGTGGAATACACTAATTTTTTCAGTGAGGTTGAAAGAAAGTTCACGGAAGGTCCGAGGAAATGAATGCTAGAAGAAATTCCACTCTAGATAAAGATGTTGTTTGTGGAGAAAGGGATGATGTGGATAGAGATCGACATAATGGATGAGTCCCTTAGCGTTGTTGGGGGGTAGCAAAGATGGGGGAAATGAGAGAGGATATGGATCCATTAAGGAGGATCTAGAAATTGTTGAGATGAGGTGAAAAATCGGATGGACACAAAAGAGTAGAGGACATAGAGAGAGATGAGAGATATGCAAGAAGAGTTGATATAAGAAGGAAAGTGGAGCATAGAAGTGGAAAATAGATAGCAATGGGCATATGATGAAGGGTCAAGCCCGAGATGAAGAGAAAAGAGACCGCACCAGGAGGAAGTGTGGAAGAATGCGCTATGCCAGAGTGGAGCACAAGCACAGATAGGCCCGTGAAGAGGCACAATGTCTAGAGTAGGGTGTCTAGTGGGGATACCAATAGTAGTAGTAGTGGCACCATGGGCCCAAGTGATAAATTCCTAACCCCTTTGGTGTTGCGGAGTGCTACAACCTCGAAAGAAGATGAGACATAAAGCAGAGGTGCGGGGGAAAGGAAGGAAGATGGAGGATCCCCTAGTGGTGGGGGAGAAGAATTGACAATTGTAGATTGTGTTGCACGGTTGCAAGTAAGAAAATCTCTGGGTCCCCTCACAAGAAATTTAAGAAAGAGATAGAATTACCCCGCTTTGAATCATCCCCCTTGCACGCTTGTAATCAAGAAGAAAGAACAACATATAGTGAAGCTATTGGAGTAGGATAAAGAGTATAAGAATATAGAAGAGAAGAGACGAGTGAAGAATAATGTGAATCCAGTGCCACTTCACCAAGAGGAGTATCAGTAGCAAGGATTTTAACAACCAACAGTCATATCAGAGGAGTTGGTTTGAGAGTGATGATGGAGAATCATGATAGCACCCTAGAGCTATCTGTGTTCCATGAAGAATGTAAATATGATGCAAAACAAAATTGGTCCACGTGCGAAGCAATATGGTTCGTGAAGAGGATCATAGATGAAGCAACAAAGATATTGCTGTTGGAAACCATGTTCAGGGAGAGAGCCTTGACTTGGTACATGAAGTAGAAGGCCACTACTAGCGGGACAGGAGAGGTCTCTAATGGAGATCAAGAGGGATTTATTGAAGGAATTTCAAAAGCCCAAATCTGAATCTCAGTATATTACCGAGATCAAGGAGATTAAGCAACAACAAGGAAAAACAATGTGGGATTATGACCAGCGGTTCAAGATTTTATTGGATAGGATAACGTTCCAAATCCAGGACGTGCAACATAGAGAGTGGTTTATTAAGGGGTTGCTTCCCCATATATTATTCCCTCTCACCCAACAGAAGGTGACGACTCAAGCGGAGGTGGTAGAAATTGAAATGAACCTAGACGCTATGCCAGGAGGGGCATAGATGTCAGTGGGATTGGCGTAGGTGTAGTCACAACTGAACAACTTGACGATGCAGTTGCAAGATATGGCAAAGAGGAAATTCACCTGCTAGCACGTTTGGTATACCACATGTTGTGCTAAGGGGAATCCCAAGGATGAGTTCCCTATACTTTTGAATTATGTGGCGACAGGTGCACCAAGTCCATTCCTAGCTAGACAGACAAAATAGTATGATATATGTTGATAGCGGGTACATGTACCACCCGATTTCCAAAATTTGAAAAAGTATCAAAAGATGCATCATAATCCATTCTATGAGTTCTATTAATATGTGGGACATGATTTCAATAACTGTTGGTCACTACAACTGATGTAAGACAATACCCATGATACATTCCGAGTACATGAAGAACAAAAGGGTGGTGATCATGGCAGTGATGAAAGAGGCATATACCAAGGAGGTCCCATAAGTGGATATGGGCACGGTTGCAGCCATGGATATGGTGAAGGGGGAGGTAGACCCCCCACTTGTTTCAATTATGGATAAATGGGTCATGTATCAATTTGTTGTACCAAACCACGCGTGCATTTTTCATACTACTACAATCCTGAATATGTCATAGAGGATTTTCTCAACTTAGTGAATACGTGGGAATAAAATAAGATGCATTGAAATATGGTGCATATGGATCCATGCAAAAATAAGAAGAAATATGAAGAAGGCGATGTTTGGGTGGTAACCCAAGGTGGAGAAAAAACATGAAAGGAATTTGAGCATGGTGAGAGCTCAAATCAAAAGCTGGAGGGGAATATCAGAAAGGAAAAACAACCACCTCCTAAGTTCAATGCTTCCCAACAAAAAAATTTCTTGCATGACACACATATAGCTATTGAAGAAGAAAGAACACATGAAGAGTTGCAATGCACAACACAAAGATCACTCGAGGAGGCTCAGATCTATGATTAAGTGCAAAGGGCGACGCAAAGGTCAATGCAGGAGGCCCAAATTCAGGAAGAAGTGCAATGGGCGACATAGAGGTCGCTAGAAGAGGATTGCACCCGGGAATAGGTGCAGTGCATGACAAAAATATCGTTGGAAGAAGCTCATATGCACGAGGAGTTGCAACGTGTGATGCGGAGGTCAATGGAAGAAACGGGCAAGCAGGAAGAGTTGTGACACGCTAAGCAAAGAGAAATTAAGGAGAATCATATTGAAGAGTTGAAGTGAGTAGCACGCAAAGAAGCATTGCACGACTTAGGTCGCGAAACCAACACAAAGGATCAAGTAAGTAATTTATCACGTTGTTGTTTGAGATTTTCAAATGATCTTGATGCTATGAAGAAGTTGACGCAAATGCTAGCCACTTCTATGGGGAAGGAGATGACAGGGAGGACTATATCAAGTCCTCTACCAGAAAGAGATATGTGCCAATTTAGTAAGAAAAAATTCATGGGGTGAAAATTCAATATTACTATGGATCTTGGTGGATATGACATGGATGGATTCATGTTGGATTTGGGTTTCAACATGAATATTTTTCCGAATAAGTCATGGGAGGTGATGGGTAAACCAAAATTGGTTTTTTCGACCATTCAAATTCGGTTGGAAAACCAATACAATATCTACCCCATAGGTTGACTGGAGCAAGTAGACGTGAATATAGAAGGGGTGAAGACAAAGTATGAATTTGAGGTCATAGATATTATGGATGACTCTGACCCATACTCCGCATTGCTTGGCATCAAATGGGCCTTCGAAAATAATGTTGTGTTGAATTTGAAGAAGAGGCAGATGTCCTTTGAGACTCATACCCTATGCGTGGTTGCACCTCTGGATCCGTATGAAGGAGATAGATACAATGAGCTAGTGGATGAGGATGCATAGAGCTCAGCTATTGAAAACATCTATAAGATCACTGGGCACGGGGTGTATTACATCAACCCTACCACAGATGAAGAATTAAGCTAGAGAAGTGTTAAGTCTTATGACACATATTCTGAAGATGTCGTGGATAGGTATAAAAACAAGTTGTATGAAGTCTCCACTCACATATGTGGAAGGATAATGAAAGAAATGCATTGGATAGGATTTGAGCTATGCGATGCCCCATGGTTTGATGGGATAGGGTCTGTAAAGACATTCCTTGTACAGATTGAAAAGGTCATCCATGTGGAATAGAGGATTCAGGCCATGGATGCAGTGGTCTGAGGGAGACATGTGTAGTGGTGGGAGACACATCGAGCGAATATTCAGAGTTGGGAACATGTAGCTGAGTTGATAAAGGTTCGGTTCCATGCCATTGTCGATTTCAAACTGGATAACCAGTACAAGGGTACTGAGGATTCCCAAGAACAAATTTATTTTTGTTAGCAACATTGGACTTCTAGGAGTATCCCTCAATCCCAATGGGTCCATTGGTTCATCCACACTATGGATATGTTCCCTAGAAGCTAGTACATTCAAGAGAAGATCAAGAGATAAATGGTTGAATGGACCCATATGAGCTCTCTATTTTGTTTAAAATTAAGCTTCACAAAAAAATATTCGACTCAAAGAGAGGATATCCTCTAGATTAAATATTTTATTTCTCATCAGAACCAAGGGATATTACACCCAGGGTGGTCTACTCATATCATTAGCTGGTGGAAAAACTAAAAGAGGAAGTACATTGTTGGAAGATCGATGTTGATAATGTTGATGACGATAACCTACACGACATCCAGATGAGGGTAGGGTGGAAAAGGTGGTCTCACCAAACTATAATGGCTCTATTAAAACCAAGAAACATAATATTGGCACCGAGGAAGCACCCAACATGGCCACCATTGGAGATTATTGGGATAAGGAGATATTCAATCAAGTTGTTGACCTCCTTAAGGAATATGAGGACTTGTTTCCCCGATTTTGTTTTGAAATGAAATGTATTGTAGGATTGTTGGGGGCCATGAATATTCATCTCAAACTAAATGACAAACTGGTCAAGAGAAGGCCTTATCGATTAAATCCCAAATATAAATAAAAGGTGTGTAAAAAATTGGAATTAGATGTTGGATGCTGGGATCATTGTCCCTATGAAGGAGTCTAACTAGATTAGTCCTATGGTTGTGGAACCAAAAAATACCGGTGACATTCAAATCTATGTATATCTGAGAAGTATCAACACACCCTGTATCCACAACCCTTTGCCTACACCTTTCACAAATGAGGTGTTGGAAAATGTTGGTGGTAAGGAAGCCTACTCTTTTAGAGATGTCTTTTCAAGGTATCATCAAGTTTGAATCGTAGAGGAGGATCAAGCTAAAACCACCTTTATAATAGAATGGGGGTCCTTTGCATACACGGTAATTACCTTTGGATTAAAGAATGCCCCCACAATATTTTTCCAGATAGTGATCGTATCCTTCAAGGAATTCATCCACAAATTTATTGAATTTTACTTGGATGATTGGACCATGTTAAATTTGTTGAAAGAACACATGAAATCCCTTCAATTGATGTTGGATCAATTCTACTAGCTCCAGATTTCATTGAATTTGAAGAAATGCATCTTTTGTACACCCTTTGGCACATTGTTGGGCCACGTCGTGTGCAAGGATGGAATGCTAGTGGATCAAGCTAATATTGTATTTGTCTTGGATATGGTGGCCCCCACTTTGGTCTGGGATATGCATGCCACATTGGGTCATACATGATATTACCAAGGACTCATTCATAATTATTTCTAGATTGATGCCCCATTGGAAAAACTATTGCACAAAGATACTAAGTATATTTGGACACTAGAATTCTAGGAAGCCTTGGATACTCTAAAAGAGAAGCTTGTCACTGCACCAATTTTGGGTTTTATCGACTGGTCTAAGCTCTTTCATGTCCATGTAGATGCTTCATCCATTGTGTTGGGCGCAATTCTCGTGCAGTCGGGCGAAGGAAATATTGACCATCCAATATATTTTACCAGTTGCAAGTTGTCCGATGAAAAAAAAACTTATACTACAACAGAGCGTGAGGGCCTCACCATGGTATATGCATTGCAGAAGTTTCACCATTACTTGTTGGGGAACACTTTCAAATTATTTTCATATCACTCTGCACTCAAATATTTGGTCAACTATAACAACCCCTGATACCACTTTGTAACATCCATAGCTTTGCTCAACAACCATGTCACACCAATTTTTTAAATCTGATACCACTTTGTAACACATCCAACCTCCTATTTGAGTTCTGTTACTACATTGTAAAGTCTCCACTACTGCAACTTAGTAATTGATTCTTTGATATCAATTCTTTCTCCTACAAAAGAAATTCATTGAAATCAACAACGCACACAACTGGCCTTGAGCTATGCACAACTAAGTTTTCCTAGTGCATGCAAACTGATCTCGAACTGCACACAACCACTATGTCTTAGCAATTCTTCATGCTCAACCATCATTGTGTCAGCCGTGTCGACTATCCCTCAACATGCATGACATTTCTATCTTCGCGCTAGAACCTATATGATTACTGCTGAAGTTACTTAACAATATAGTGACTAAAATAGAGGATTACACTCATAATACAACTACACACACAACGATTCCTATGCTGCATGTGGGGTCTGTCCCATTTACATGTGTGAACTGATTTCTCTATGTGCGCAATGATTCAGGCCTTGCCTCAGAATCCCATGACCTTTACCATGGAATTATCTAACATGAAACACTTAATAGCTATCATGCTCTACATTTGCAACAATTATGCAGAACTAACATTACATGCACAACCTAACATAATTATGTACTAGTTCCATAAACATATATAGCATAATCATTCACATGTTAAACAATATATAAACACCTATAAACCGTCATGGCCCATGCCTTGCATATGAAACAAACATGCAATTCTATAACATATATAATCCATGCAAAT
>SNQJ01S0001554.1:149966-167903 GCA_010110895.2 Picea sitchensis
TGTGTGTGTGTGTGTGTGTGTGTGTATACAACTGCAACACATAATATATTTAACATGTATATGCACATTACTCAGAGAATAATACACATAAGAAGATACTTATATTTAACATGTATATGCACATTACTTAGAGAATAATACACATCAGAAGATACTTATCTTTTGTTGTAATCCACCAACTGTGCGCAGACCTTAGACATTCCTCCCAACCATAGACTTTGATTCTCATAAACTCAGTAGAAGGTCACCCTCGATATGGGGATAAAACACCACCTGGGAAAAAGATTCCTAAGAAAATTTAGGGTCTATCAAGAGTCAAATCGCTTAGAAAAAGGTTCCAAACCCAAAAAATAGACTACAGTCCCTCATTCCCCACATGCCCGTCCCACCACAAAAAGTGTGCCCCCTCTCTTCCCATTAGTCTTTTGACTTCCCCACTTCCCTTCCAGGTCTTCAACACCATGCCGAATAGGAAGTCTTAGATCCTTGTAGCTACAAATGGACACGTTGGAAAAGCAATTCCCAATAGGTCTCTTGTCCGGAGAGAATGTTCACAGGCCTAACAACCCACTTCTTCGGCAAACACGGGCCTGGAAACTTGATTCTTCATCAAACATGGGACTGGCAACCCTATTCTTCAATAGCACATGGGCCTGACAACCCACCTCTTCAACACCACACATGATTGACAACCCACCTCTTCAATAGCGCACAAGACTTCCCAAACATAGGGTCATTTGATGGCAACAAGTTACAACAAGATACATATGACTCCTAGAGGAAAGTTGGTCTGCCTCCTGAAGGAATGAGTGAATCCCCCAAAATACACTAAGGCCCAACAATATATTTGCATGATTATAAATAGACACTTGTCACCTTAAGAGCTCACTTAACTCCACTTAGTGACCCATTCCCATTCCTTAGGAACTTAGGATAAATACATATCCCATAATTATACTTTTGGAAATATTATCAAAATATTCCCTTTAAGCTTCACACACCTTTCCCATTCTAGTGGATTTTAGCCCCCCGTATCTTTTCTTCTGATTGGTCTATGCACAGTGATATGTTTTTAACATTATCTGAGTGCAATTACATCTTACAAAAATAGGTGCATTGGCCTTTGTTGGAATTTAGGCTCCCTAGCCTAATAACCACACAGGCACTCTGGCCTCAATATACATATATACAAAGGCTCTTGAGCCCCAAAAATATCGTGGCTACAAACACAGTCCGATGTGCACTTTGAAGTGTTCCTCACACACTTACGCAGGTGCACACAAAGATATGAAATGGGTGCACAATCTTCCCTTGGTTCACACGTACAAAAATCCTCGTACATTTACTCAGGTGCACGTAAAGTTATGAAAAAACGTGCACTCTTCCCTTGGTTCACGCATGCTAACCATACATACAAATTGTGCACCCATGACTCACCAGCCTAATATGTACATTTACATTTACATTACAATTGTGTTTCAGCCTAGGGGTATTACATTCCCCTCCCCATAATTTATGCACTGTCCTCAGTGCATTATGTGCAATCAAAACTTCAAAAGTCTTCAAAAAGATATGGGTACTCTACATGCATAGCATCCTCTTTCTCCCAAGTTGCATCCTTATGACCGTAATAGGTCCACTGGACCTTTAATAGTCCTATTGCTTGATTCCAGAGTAGCTTGAATTTCTGGTCCAATATGCACACCGACTGAACTCAAAAGTTTCCTTCTTCCTCCACTTGAATCAGATTCCAATCAATTACATGATTAGCATTAGGCACATACTTTTTAAGTAAATAGACATGAAACACATTATGAATGCATATGGATACAAGAATTTCAATCATGAATGCAACAGGTCCAATCCTCTTCAGGATTTCAAATGACCCACAATAACGTGCTTCTAGCTTTGAAAAATTTCCCAACTTAAGTGATCTCTTCCTATATCTCACTTTCAAAAACACACGGTCACCCACTTTAAATACTCTGTGAGTTCTGCATTTATCTTCATAACTTTTCTTCCTATCTTGGTCACCCTTTAAATTCTATTTTGTTTTCACCAGCTGCTCTTCCATTTCCCTAAGTAAATTTGGACCAACTATTACTCTATCTGATGGGTTGTCCCAACTCACTGATGTGTTGCACCTTATTCCATAAAGTGCCTCAATGGGCTCATCTTTAGAGATGATTGATACCCATTGTTATAAGAAAACTCAACCAAATGTAAATATTTTTTCTACTGTGTTAGTTTTTCCATCACATACATTCTTAGCATATCTTCTATCACTTGATTTTCCCTTTCTGTTTTCCCATCTGACTCTAGATGGTAGGCTATGATAAAATTCAGATTTGTCCCAAATCCTTTAAATAATACTTTCCAAAAATTTGATGTGAACTTGGGATCTCTGTCAGACACAATTGTCTTAGGTACACCATGCAATTTAGCGATTTCCCTCATATAAATATCAACAATGTTAACTTCCTTGTGCATGAGTTTTATTGGAATAAAGTGGGAAAATTTAGTAAGCTTATCGACCACTACCATGATAGAATCATGTTGCTTGGTAGTTCTATGCATCTTCGTGATAAAATCCATTGTGACAACTTCACATTTCCACTCAGGAATGGGTAATGGTTGTAGCAATCTAGCTGGGTGTCTGTGCCCAACCTTGACTTTTTGACATTCCAAACACCTGGAAATAAAATCAACCACTTCTTTCTTCATACCTGGCCAATAGTGTTGCTTCTTGACACTTGCAATTATCTTTTGGTAGCTTGGGTTCCCAACATAAGGTACATTGTGCATTTCTTTTAATATCATATTTTTCAACTCTTGATAATCGAGTACATAAACTTTTCCCATTTACATAAGTATTCCATTCTCTTTTAACTCAAAATCTTCAATTTTCTGCTACAAAATACCTTGTTGTAGCTTTGTCTTTATTTACACATAGTGTTGATCTAATTTTTCATCCTCTAGCATTATGTCTTTCAAATATGATTTTCAAATGCTAATGGCTGTAACATGCATCTCATGCACTCTCTTGTTGAGTGCATTATCCACCTTGTTCTCTTTACCCTTGATATGATTTATATCAAAGTCATATTCACTGAGGAATTCTAACCACCTGCTTTGCATGGCATTTAGAGTTGGTTGTCCAAACAAATATTTCAGACCACTGTGGTTTGTCCTCAACTCAAATTTTATTCCCATGAGGTAGTGCCTCCAAATTTTAAGGGCATGTACTATGGCTGCCAATTATAAATCATGAGTACCATAATGCCTTCCATGCTCTTTAGTTTTATTAATTTTTAGCACACGACATTCCCATTCTGACTAAGAACTCCACCAATCCCTTCCTTGCATGCATTAGTGCACACAACAAAGTCTTCATTAGGATCAACAATTCTCAAAATTGGCATACTTGTCAAAAAAATCTTCAAGTGTTGGAAACTCCTTTTACAATCAGAGGTCCACTCAAATATCACACCTTTCTTTTGCAAATATGTGATTGGGTGTGCAATCTTTGAGAATACTTCAATAAACCTTCTGTAGTACCTTGCAAGTCCCATGAAATATCTCATCTCTGTGACATTCCTTAGTGTTGGCTTTCCTTCAATGGATTTTATCTTCTCGGGGTCCACTTCTATCCCTTCCTCTGAAATGATATGACCCAAGTAATGGATCTACCTCTGGTAGAATGAGCACTTGCTCAACTTTTCATACAACCAATGTTCTCTCAATGCTTGTAGCACCATCCTCAAGAAATGATCATGTTCTTATTTAGACTTTGAGTAAAGAAGTATGTCATTAAAAAGTATAATGACAAACTTATCTAATTATTCACTGAAAATACTATTCATTAAACACATGAAAAAATATGTGCATTTGACAACCCAAATGGCACTACTATAAACTCATAATGGGCATACCTCATCTTGAAGGCTGTCTTGCTGATGTCTTCCTTTTTAATTCTTACCCGATGATAACCTAATCTGAGGTCAATATTAGAGAATATTTTTTCATCTTTCAGTTGGTCAAAGAGATCATTTGTTCTTGGTAAAGGATACTTCTTCTTCACTGTTACCTTATTCAACTACCTGAAGTCAATGCAAAGTCTCAATGCTCCATCCTTTTCCTTCACAAATAATACTAGGGCACCCCAAGGTGACACACTTGGGCGTATATATCCATTCTTTAGAATCTCTTCAGGTTGCATTTTCAATTCTTTCAGTTCAAGTGTACTCATCCTATAAGGAGTCTTGGATACTGGAGATGCCCCAGGAATTAAATTTATAAAGAAATCAATATCTCTCTTGGGTGGCAACCTCGACATTTCTCTAAAAACATCTTCAAATTCCTATAGGACTGAATAATCTTCAATATTTGGCACTTTATCCTTAGGTTCCTCCTCCATATGCACTACAAATACTTGACATCCTTTCCTAAAGCTTTTCTTCAACTGCAAGGTTGAAACATCTCTAGTAGTTACAACCCTTGGAATACCCTGAACTGTTTTCAAGTTCCCTTCTTCATCAAAGCAAGTAAAATCCTTATTATAACAATCTAGGACAACATGAGGCATGTCCAACCAATACATACCAATTAGGAAATCATATGAACCCAAAGGTATAATATTCAAATATGTTTTTGTGCTCAGTCCATTCATGTCCATTGGACATGTCTTAACCATCTTATTAATTTTCCTTTTTTCTCCTGTGGCTAGTTGTACCAACCAAGGTTTCCCAAGCTTTCTTTTTGGAAATTGAAGTCTTTCCACCATCTTAGGATCTAGATAACTATGACTAACTCCTGAATCAATTAAAATAGAAATGGGTTGGTTGTTGATATTACCTTCCACTTCAATCATATGTGATTGAAACTCAGCTTACTTGTTATCTAGGGCTGCATAGATCCTAGGTACATTTATGCCCATGTCCTCAATTGTACCAGCTTGCTATACTTTGTGAACAAAACTCAATTTCTCACCTCTCTGAGGGAAATTTATATATATATGGTCTCCCTCACAACCCCAACACTTCATTAGATGTTGTCTTAGTATTTGCCCCATTGCCTCTGTCATTCTGGGATCCTTGTGAGTTGGATGTCCTATTTCTGATGAATGGTGGCTTGGTCTCCTTCTTCCTCTGCTCCATATTTCCTTTCTTCTTATCTTCCCAAGTATTTTGGTAAGTGGGTCTTCCTC
The DNA here is from genome assembly GCA_010110895.2 of Picea sitchensis. NCBI lineage: Eukaryota > Viridiplantae > Streptophyta > Pinopsida > Pinales > Pinaceae > Picea > Picea sitchensis. The sequence goes on from SNQJ01S0001554.1 coordinate 155,173, forward strand.
TATGCTGATCATAGAGACACTTGGATCTCCTTATAGTTTCCTCCATTGTCTTGGGATCATCATATTGTATCTTATCACTGATAAATGATGGCAGACCACTCAAGTACTTATGAATATTAATATGTTCATCATTGATGAAAACAACATTCTTTAGTAGCTCTAAACATATCCTCTTATACTTTGCATCTATGGTCATACTTCCAAGCTTGAGTTCAAAGAACTCCATTTTCCTATCATAGTAATGTTTGGTTAAGTATTTCTTTTGAAAATACCTCTTGAACTCCCTCCAAGTAACCTTTCTCTCATTAATGTGTTATACTTGCATGAACTGGTCCCACCACATCGATGCTTTTCCCTTGAGCTGGTAGATGTCAATTCTCCCTTCTACCCGTGAAGAGTAATTATGTAACTGAAAGTACTTCCTTGTTCCTAGTAGCCAAGTATCTACATCCTCATCCTTCTTGTGCTCACCTTCAAAAGTAGGAGGCTTAATCTTATTCATTTCTCCTTGTAGCTCATCCACCAAATATCTCCTCTTATGCTTCCTGACAGGAGATGGGATTGAACTACTGTGTGCTCTCCCAGCTGAATTTCTTGGAAAGTGATGGTGATTCCTATCAAAACTTCTTGTTTTTCTTCTCTCATCATGAGACCTGTATCTCCTTGATTTTCTTGACTCAGTCTCCTTATCCATATTTTTCTCAATTCTGTCCAATATTTGTAGCAACTTGATGTTGAATCCATCTTGTTCCTCCTTGGATTTCATAAGCCTATCATTATCAATTTTATAACTTTGGACGTCCTTTTGAAAACTTTTTATGGTATTCACCAAATTCATGATTTCTTCCTTGTCTTCTCCATTTCCATTTGAATCTGTACCCTCATCACCTATTTTGTCATACATCCTTCTGACCTCATCTTCATGGTTGTAGGTTCTTTTTGCATCTTCCATGCTTCTGATCTATGTGTTGATTCTATATTGATCAAATTGATGTTAACTCTGCAAAATATGTAGGCAACAAGATTTTTCAGAATAAATAATTTATGAGAACCATAAATACTATTCACATTCTATTCTATAAGTGTATCGAAATCATTTCTTCTCATTCTTGGTGAATTTAATAGCCTAATTCAAAATTTAGGGTGAATATTTGGACTCCTCTATCTAGGAATTTTCCTCCTCTTTTCTCTCCTTTTCTTTCTTTCAAAGCTCACGTGTATAACAATTCTATGTTATACACCCATATCCATCATGCGTGCATGCTCTATAAATGCAATACCAAGTGCACATACAACTCACGGGTATTCAGTGTGCATAACTTTTATATCGGGAACTAATATTTAGCATGCTCAACTTTTGGGTTCCACACATTATTATCTAGTGCACACAAATTTTGTGTCACACACCAATATTCCACACAAATTACAACTTTTCTCTATGCTGCACCAACATTCACCGTGCACCCTCTTATGCCCAATACTCAATGCACATCTCCAATTCTGATCCAAGCAGAGCCAATATTCCATGCGCACACACTTCACACCAACATGATGCATGCACCAATAATTATACTCAATGCAGTGCTCATATTCAATGCGTTCTCACTGCACATCACTAGTATTCATTGAGCACCCACTATTTTATGTACACACCCAACAATTCTGCATGGCGTCCATATTCATCGTGCACACAATGCACTCCCATATTACGTGTTCTCCACCAATTCTATACCCCACAATTCCAATATTTAGTGTGTACACTCCACACGCCGATATCTTCCATGCACCATAAGTCCTACACCACGCAGTGCCAAAATTTAGTACGCACACACTGCACAACAATACTTAGCGCACATAGGTCCTTTCTTGACTCATCTGTTTTTTCCATATTTTTAGCTTGTGACCCCACAATCATCATAAAAATTCCTGACTCACCAAATTCATGTGGATCTCTGGCCCTTACAAGTCTAGTGTTGAACCAAAATCTCTGATACCACTTTGTAACATCCCCTGATACCATATTGTAACGTCCCCACTTTTGCTCAACAACCATGTCACACTAAATTTTGAACTTTGATACCACTTTGTAACATATATATCCTCCTAGGCGAGTTCCGTTACTACATTGTAAATTCTCCACTACCACAACTTGCTAATTAATGCTTTGATATCAATTATTTCTCCCACGGAAGTAATTCATTGAAATCAACAATGTTCACAACTGGCCTTTTTCTACACACAACTACGTTTTCCTAGTGTGCGCAAACTGGTCTTGAACCATGTGCAACCACTATGTCTTAGAAATTATGTGCACTCAAATGTCATTGTGTCGGACACGTTGACTTCCCCTCAACATGCATGACATTTCTAGCTTTGTGCTAGAACCCATATGTTTACTGCTGAAGTTACTTAACAAGATAGCAACTAAAAAAACATAATAAACTAATAATACAACTACGGGTGCAAACATTCCTATGCCGCATGCAGGGTATGTCCCATTTGCATGTATGGAATGATTTCTCAGTGTGTGCAATGGTTAAGGCCTTTCCTATGAATCCCATGACTGTTACCATAAATTTATCTAATAGGAAACACTTAATAGCCACCATGCTCTACATATGCAATAATTATCCATAACTAATATTACATGCACAACCCAACATAATTATGTACTAGTTCCATAAAAAAATATAGCATAATCATTCACATGTTAAACAATATATAAACACATACAAACAATCATGGCCCATGCCTTGCATATGGAACAAACGTACAGTTCTACAACATATATAATCCAAGCACATACACACATACATAAAACTTTAACACATAATATATTTAACATGTATATGCACATTACTCATAGAATAATACACATAAGAAGACACTTATATTTTGTTGTAATCCACCAACTTTGTGTAGAATTCAAATGTTCCTCCCAGCCATAGACTCTACTGTTCATGAACTCAACAATAGGTCACCCCCAATCTGGGGCTAAAACTCCACCTGGGAAAAGGATTCCTAAGCCAACTAGGGTCTATCAAGAGTCAAATCGCTCAAACAAAGGTGCCAAACCCAAAAAATAGACTACATTCCCTCATTCCCAACATGGTTGTCCCACCCCAGGAAGTATGCCTCTTCTGTTCTCAATAGTCCTTCGGTTGCCCCACTTCCCTTGCAGGGCTTCAAAAATAGGTAGGAAAAGAAGTATCAAAGCCTTGTAGCTGCAACTGGGCACCTTGGAAAATAAATTCCAAACAGTTCTCTCACATGGAGAGAATGCTCATGGGCCTGACAACCTGCTTCTTCGAAAAACACGGGTCTGACAACCCACTTCTTCGTCAAACATGGGCCTACCAACCGTCTTCTTCAATAACACACAAGCCTGACAACTCACCTCTTCAATAACACACGGGCCTGAAAACCCACCTCTTCAATAGCACACAGGCCTTCCCAAGCACAGGGTTATATGATGACAACAAGTTACAACAAGATATAGATGCCTCTCAGAGGAATTTTGGTCTACCTCTTGAAACAATGTGTGAGTCCCCCAAAATACACTAAGGCCCAACAATATATTTGCATGATTATAACTAGACACTTGTCACCTTAATAGATCATTTAGCTCCACTTGGTGAACTTAGGATAAATACATATCCCATAATTATACTTTTGGAAATATTATTAAATTATCCCCTTTAAGATTCACAACCCTTTCCCATTCTAGTGGAGTTTAGACCCCTGTCTCTTTTCATCTGATTGGTCTATGTGCAATGATATTTTTTTATTAATATTTGAGTGAAACTACATTTTACAAAATAGGTGCACTGGCCTTTATCACAATCCAGGCTCCCCATCCTAATAACCACATAGACACTCTGGCCTCAATATACATATATACAAAGGCTCTCCGACCCCAAAAATATCTTGGCTATAAACATGGTCCGGTGTGCACTTTGAAGCAATCCTCATGAACTTACTTAGGTGCATTAAAATATATGAAACAGGTGCACACTCTTCCCTTGGTTCATACACACAAAAATCCTCACTCAGTTACTTAAGTGCACGTAAAGTTATGAAACAACGTGCACTCTTCCCTGGGTTCATGCACACTTAACTATACCCAAAACTTGTGTGCCCACGACTCACCAGCCTAATATGTACATTTAAATTTACATTACAATTAGGGTTTAGCCTAGGGGTATTGCATCAACAAGCCATTCTTAGGTGGAAGTATATTCGACTGTTTGTTTCTCTTCTAAGAGTTCGATTTTGAAGTTGCAGTCAAGCTAGGTAAGTACAATTTTGGGCCATATCATCTGTCTTGGATTGAGACTAGGGAGGCTAGTCGAATCCTAGATGAAAAACTCCTATATTCACAACTCTTCCAAGTTGAAGGAGTTCTTGATCAATTGGTCGAGATCACTAAAATGTCATGTCAGGACAACCTCCACTAGGGTACACCCAGGATCAATGTTGTCAACTTGTAACCCGCAGTGTAGATTATCAATTGATTACCGAGCAATTGTATAATTTTGGCATAGATGGCATCTTGTGTTGGTGTGCATTAGAACATGAACATGAATTGATTCTGTATGAATCACATGAAGCTATTTCTAGAGGACATAATACAAGTAAGGCTACAACATGAATTTTTTTGCGCACAGAGCTCTAGTGTCCCTCACTCTTTGCAGATGCCAATGACTATTGTAAATGTTGCGATGCATGACAACAAATTGGAAAGTCCCGTTGGAGAGATGAGATTCCTTTATTTCTTGTGACCACGCTAGAACCATTCGACAAATGGGAAATATATTTTGTGGGTCCCATCAATCCCCCCACGCATCATACATGAGTGTGCTACATTATTACCAAAATCGAATATATAACTAGATGGATCGAATCCATGCCAGTAAAAGATTGTACCACAAAAGCAATGACACACTTCATTTTTTAGAATGTGATTACCATATTCGGTTGTCCAAGGGTGATGATGAGTGACCAGGGCTCACATTTTCTAAATGAGACCATTCAACATCTCACTTAGGAGTTCACGATCCATCACCAGAAGAGCACTCCCTATCACCCTCAAGCTAATGATACGATTGAAGATTTTAATAAAATTTTAGAGCATGCTTTAACCAAATTTTGTAATGTGCAGTGTGATGAATGGGATCATTGGATCCCAGTAGTATTATGGGTTTATTAAACAACATGCAAAATGATGACAAAGTACATGCCATTTAGATTAGTCTATGAAAAAGAAGAGGTCATGCCGCTGGAATTTTTTGTTCCTAGCCTCTGATTTGCCCTAGTGTTGACGGGCGAAAATGAACGCTCGCCAACTGGAAGAGTGGATCCGGTCCGGGGTTGTCTAAATAACCCAAGATGTTTGGGATGATCCACCCCGACGGGTTTAGAAGCTCCGTTGGCCGATCTAAGTCCTGGGAAAATGAAAGAAAACTAACTAAATGAACTAATCTAAATGAAAACATCAATTAAAGCAAATTAATAAACGAATCTGAAATATATATATACAGTCTATTGTATAATATTATACAACAATAATTCTATGAAATTAAATGTTCAACTATCAACAGAATTAGATCTTAATCGCAAATGTACAATATTTACAGATTGCAGATTTTAAATGAAAACCTCCAAAAATCATTTGTAAACTGTCCTATGACAACAAAACTATTGTTTTTTGATTTTTATAATTTCATTAAAAAGAACTAAAATTATAACTATCTAAGCTGAGCAATTAAAATAGTAACCCTAACTATAAATTTAAACTATATATATCTATCTAAACTACTTAAATAACACTAATAAACTAACCTGTGATAACGCTTTCCAATTTGTCCTGTGTAAAGGATCTAGTTCAGTTGTTCGATGGGAGGAAACCCGCACCAGATTCTCTGTAAGCTTATTGTAAACATGAAGCAACAATGCTCTTTGAATATAAATGACAGGACAAACAAGACATAAAACTAATAGCAATCTTATGATTTTCAAATCATCACATTTAGATAAACCCGTATGCGAAGATTTATACAAAATGATTCATTTAACAAAGAAGGTAAACCTTTAATTCATTAAATGGAAACAAAGTAATTGTTGTACTTTAAAATAAGAGAGATCAGATATGGACAACACATAAACCAAATCACATCAACCTGTAATGAATCATGATAGCTAAAGTAGTCGATAATTGATTACAAACTGATATAAAGAAAACTTGAAATAAAAGTTTGATATATTGAAAGCTAAAGATGTTACAAGACATCAACTTTCATCCTAGTCTGTATTATAAATCCATAGTCTGGTTCTCCCAACAATCGATGATGGGTCCATTACAAAAAAATAACAAGTATTTAAAGATCACAGGGTAAAACATCCCTGTGGGAATTATCAAAACAATTTACAAAAAATCTGGGAACAATCTCCCAAGTCCCTATTTTTGACTAAAGCTAACAACCTATAACAAAACTATATTACAAAAGTATCTCCTAAACTGCCACAACATATCCAATTGGTCATTGAAATTTGTATGCACCTGAAAGTGGACAATAATAGACAAGTTTAGATGACATTTTATTTGTAAAACTAAAAAAATTCTAAATTTTAAGACTAGCTACAAAATCTCACGATTCTGTAATTAGTCTAATTTGCAAACAAAATCGTTTTTAATCAATCCAAAACTAACAGAAATATATTCAAATTATTACACCAAATCTTTAATCATTAAATCAACACAAAGCAAATCGTTCATGCCAGAAGTAACCAAATCTTTATGCCAATTTGAAACAGACATAAATCGTGTTCAACCGAATGGTATCAGAGACACATGCAATCTGTTTGACACTTGTTATTACCAATTCGGAGCAGACAGAATCATTTAGACAATTTGAAACCAATGAAATCATTTTCATGAATCAATCGACACAAACTGTAACCGATCAAACAAATTATTCATTTAATACAAAAATAATATTTTATGTCGACTCAGAAATTAACAAAATCATTTTTTAAATCAAAAAGCTAACAGAGCCGTATCAAATCTGTCTTTGATACCAATCCAACTCACACAAATAAGTATGCTAATTCAAGGTACGCAGTATTGTTTGCAAATCAAAACAAATAGAAATGAATCGAACCAGTTTGGGGCCGACACAATCGTTATGAAAAATCGTATCAATCAAAACATAGCTACATGATTTTAGCAAACAAATCTTTTATACAGGTCGAATGCAATCATAATCCAAACGAAAATATTTATTCAAAATGAAACAAAATCATTTCTGGTAAATCGAAGTTAACAGGATTGTTTTGAATTTATTAAAAACAAACAGAACTAATCGAAAGCAAACTCAATCGACTACCCTGATTCAAACATGCAACATTGTTTCAAAGGAAAACCAAACAGAATCGAAAACAAACCAATCGTTTATACTAATCTGAGAACAATAAAATCGCATTAACCAAATCATAGCTGTATTCGATTTTAGCAAACAAATCTTCTGTACATGATTCATAACGATATCATTTTTGGTAAAATGAAAATAACAGAGTCGTTTTGAATCTATTAAAAATGAACAGAACTAATTGAAGACACACCCGATCGGTTATATTAATTCAAACCAACGCATAAAACAAAATCGATGTTGAAACACATACCTGGGCAGTAAGAAAATGCTTCGATCATGATAACTTTGAATTGACAAAGGCCATTGTTGCCTCGACATTCTTGAAGACAATTGAAACGGTGGTTTTTTGTTTCTTCTCGTTGGCATGTAGCCTGTCATTCTCCTTTGACAACACTGTAACTCGTTCCTGTAAAGATTTGATCTTGGATTGCAACAGGGGAATGTCGGTGTAATAACGTTCAAGCCAGGCATTACATTGAATACATGGTGGTTGATTTGGCATCATATGCGTGGTTTCTTTCAAGTTACCAGGGGTTTGATTGTGAAGCTTAATTCCTGGGAACTTAGGATTGTTCTTGAGGCACGGAGGTAAATTGGAAACATAGTCATAGGGTTCTATAGAGCATAAGCCATGAGAATAGGGGTATTCCTTAGTCAAGAAATGTTTAATTTTGGAGTCTGAGTCCTCGCTCAGCACTATTGGCTTCTGGTCAACATTTTGCTTGGGTTTATTCCTCACACATTTAGATATCCATCTCGCATTTTTCTTTCCCTTACTTTTGACACCAGTATCACCCTTACCTTTCTTCCTCACAGGATTCTTAGCAGTCTTAGTCTTGTATTTGGCACATGGGTCGGCCATGGTATCGGGTAGGTCAAGGTCGGGGCAATTTGAGGGTTTGACAGGGGGTAGAAGGATATGAAGTGGCACGACTGGCCCGACCAGAGTTTCAGTAACCACAACCTTGTCCACTTGGATAGACTCGGGAGTGGAAAATCCATTCCTTGACATGAAGGCTTGCCAACTATCTCCACTAAGGCTCAAACGATGAACGATAAGGACTTTGATGAAGTAGTTATGGAAAAGGCTGTTATTAGCCTTTCCACGCTTGAATCATTTGGACATCTTGTATAGGCTATGTAAGAGATAATGTGGCATGTTCAAAGGATAGTCTATAAAATTCATCAATAACCGAATATGATACAAAAATACCAAGCCATAACGACCTTCACAAGTCACAAACTGTTTAACAATTGCCAATAGGTCGTGCCACCTGGGTTTGAGGGTATTGACAGGCATACGTCTAACAATCTTTCTCGATGTGAATAAGAGCGTCCACAACACCTCGTCTACTTTGGAGTTTTTAAACCACCTTTCCCCTGTAGCTGGTAGTCTTGTAGCTGAGCTTAGGAATTCCTCATTTAGATCGAGATGTATGTCTCTGACCTTAGCCCTATAGCCATCAAAGGTAAGGGAGAACTATTGAGCAACTGAAAGGTTAAAACCCTCAAATCTCTGGATAAACACCAGCCAGCCACTATTTTCCAAATCCTCACGAGCATTGTCGAAAATCAAGAGTGTTTGGCTGCCATTAGGCTCTATTCGCACCACAGGTGCCATAGGCAAGGGTACATAGTGAGCCAGGTGAACGGGAAAGGGTTTGGACAGGGTAGATGCAAGATCAGATAGCTCACAAACTTCCCCGAAGCCAACAGAGGTAACCCAAGATAGGAGGGAGGCATTAATGCCCAAGTGTGCGAGGGTGGTGGAGCTAGATTAACCCATGCAAAATAGTCATATCCAAATGTAACACCGACGACGCATATGGTGATTCAAATCACTATTGCAATGTCAATAAAGAAACCATTGAAAACTATGATGAGTTGACTCGGGTTTTTGCGCAAGCATTAGTATTTGCATGTTTTTTTTAAATCAAAACAATGTTTTGAAATCGATACCAAGGGTTTGATCATAATGTCAACGTGTTTTCATGAAACCAATGCACCAAGGAAATCGATGAAAGACTATAGAACATCAAACCATCAATGTATTAAGGACTCAATGATACTCATTATAATATCATCACAATCTTATAAAAATGAAATCATATTAACAACAAAAGAATGCCAAATGAGTAAACATTTTGGTGTCTTTCCAACTGTGTGACTACAATTAAATTGGAAATGCAATGAAGACATAGACAAGAGTGACCACAATAATCCAGTGATGATTTTAATGTGACTTCAAAATCAAAGTTTTCACGCTTGTAGTCGTGAAAGTGAGAACAAAGGTAGGTGTGCAAATGTGCAAAATGACAGTGTTGTTTCATTCAAAAACTTGCGATGAGGATCAAGGGTTCCAAAACACTTGGGTAGGCATCTTATAAGGATAAGATAAAAATGCGAAATGGCTGCCAACAATGGTGACTCACTGGTAGAAATAGTTATCTCTGCCAAAAGAACAAATTCAGATTATGATAACAAGAATAATTCAAACTCAAAAACAACCATAAAATTGTTTAAACATCATTATTAAAAAAATATCCCAACAGTGCTTAAAGGATGAAAAATGATAACAATCTTAAGATAAGAGAGCCGCGATATTAAAGATAAAATCTCCAATACTGTTGACAGAGCCACTGCTGCCAGCAGGCATCCATAGCCTCGATAGGGTTGCCATTTATCCCACTCTGATATCCGTATCCTGCCAAGAAGTTCCAGATCTGAATAAAGGACATGTTAAGGTTAAGAGGTTTCATATTTATGAATTTTCATATACCCGACATTGCTTCGCTGCCAGCGGGCCTGTTCAGTACCCCGACGAAGTTGTCTTGGCATCATGCATGCATTTACCCACTGCCAGCAGACCTGTTCAGCATCTCGGCGGGTTTACAAGCACTTCCCATAGCTCTTTTAATGATTTATTTTGTTTTTTAAAGATATATAATCGAGCGGGGTGACGCTGAAAATTATGATATTTTAACATATTTTTTTACAGACCTCAACATAATTTTTTAGAACTGTCCTTCATTAAGATCCAGAGATGGTTTATTTACAGAACCAACCTTCTAAGGCATGGAGACATTTTCTGAGTCGTTCCTTTAAGGAACAGGGACAACATAAGAAGATAATGGATGGTCGTGACAGGCTTTACTCACAGATCGAAATCAGTTAACTTCTTTCAAACAACAGTTTTTGCCAACACAGATGTAAATTTCAGAAGTATATAATTGATGTTTACACAATTTATCAACGGTAATTTCAGTGAAAGAATTTTCTATTTTTCTTTGTCTGAATAGTCCCAAAATTCCAGGCATGTGTATTTCCAAAAATACAAACTGATAAGTACAAGGGGAAAAATCAAAACCAAAACAGTAAAAAAAAGAAAACAAAAGAAAAATATTTACATAGTGTACAAGGATTGTCATCAAGTGAAATATCTTTTCAGAGCTTGGCCATTCACCGAATAGGTGTCAGGCTGTCCCTCTAGATTTTGTAACCGGAAGGAGATGGGTCCCAATTTCTTAGCAATTAAAAAAGGTCCAAGCCATAAGTTCTAAAATTTCGTGTGCTCTCCTTTTCCCTCATGTGGTTTGTCCCATTTCAAGACAAGGTCACCTACTTCGAAGTTCCTATCAGAGGCAGAGTTGGCATCAAGCCAACTTTTGACCACTAGTTGATGTTGATCTAACTTACGTTTAGCTTGGGCTCTTACCTCTTCTATCTTCATTAAGGCGTTAATTCGGTTTTCCAAAGGGGGACAATCTTCTTCTTGTATTTTCTGTGACAACTGTAGTGAGGGAAGAAGAATGTGTGGTGGCAGAATTGCTTCTCTTCCATAAACGAGAAAGAAGGGAGAGTTACCTACAACAGTCTTTGGTGTTACCCTATCAGCCCAGATTGCGTTTAACAATGCATTGTGCCAGTTTTTGTGATTCTCAGATACCATTCTCTTGATGATTTTAATCAAATTCTTATTTGTTGATTCTGCCAATCCATTGTCGTGAGGGTAGTAACTGGTAGAATACTTCAATTTAATTCCTTTTTCTAGAGCAAACTCGCTCATCTCAAGAGATGAAAAATAAGAAGCGTTATTGAATACTAAACAATCAGGGATACCAAAACGAGTGATAATATTCGAATTTAAAAAGGCGATTACCTCACTGGTATTCACAGTTCTTAATGCGACAGCTTCAGACCACCTGGTGAAATAATATGTGGTTGTTATGATAAACTTATGCTACTGTGAGGATGGAGGATTAATTGGACCTATAATATCAAGGCCCCACTACTGAAAAAGGGAGTCTACTGAGACTGGCTGCAAAGGAAAGGTTGGTTTCTGTAACCTCCCTGATGCTTTTTGACAAATAATACACTTGTGGCACAAGGCATGGGCGTCTCTAAAAAGTGTGGGCCAGTAATAATCGGCTCTCAAGACTTTATGGGTAGTGGTGTCACCACCAAAATGCCCACCAGCTTCTCCTGCATGCAACTCTAGTAAGACTCTTTTTGCTTCATCTTTCTCAAGACAACGCATTAATACGCCATCAAAATTTTGACAAAACATAATACCTTTAATCAAATGAAAGGAGGCAGATTTTAATCTTAACACTCTTCTTTTAGTGGGATCCAGGTGACGGGGGGCTGACCCATGTTCAAGATAGAATTTTATATCGTCATACCATGGACTGACAGAGTTTTGTGCGCAGCAGATTGCCTTTTGATTGTGCTGCCCTAGGTTTGACATATCGTTTTCTTCTTGTTGTCTTGTTGCTGAATCAGCAACTAACTTTCATAACCCTTGGCCTCTCACTATCTGAGGTGGGGTAATTTCTATGTCATACTCCTGCAAGGAGGTAACCCAGTTTTCCCTCTTTTTGCCTAATTCTTTCTGCACTAACAGGTTTCTGACGACTGGGTAAGGGACAATAATTTTCATCCTAGATTTCAAAAGATAAGATCGGAAGTGTTTGACTACTTTAAAAACAACATAGTCTTGTTGATCCACCACTGGGTAATTAAGTTCCGCGCCTTTGAAAGAAGAGCTCATAAAGGCAATGGGTACTTCATTGTTTTCAGGGTTCTTTTGAGTTAGGACGGCAGCGTAGGAGCGGTCAGAAGCAAAAGTGTAAAGCGTGAAGTCTTGCAAAAAGTCGGGGCTCATGAGAGAGGGAGCATATATTATGAATTTTTTTATTGCATTGAAATCTTGATTCTCTAAGGGTCCCCAATGATATTGTGCGTCTTTCTTAATTAAATTCTGTAAAGGTCTGACCATTTTGGAGAAACTGGGGACGAATC
>SNQJ01S0001554.1:167990-183254 GCA_010110895.2 Picea sitchensis
TGCTTGACACAATGAATCCTAAAAGTTTACCTTGTTCTACTGCAAAGATGGATTTTTTAGGATATAAAGAAATGTCGTATTTACGACATCGCTATAGAGCGGCTCTCAAATGAGCTAGATGATCATTTTTTCTTTTTGAATATATAGTAACATCATCTAAGTAAACTACAACAGACGAATTGATTAAGCCTTGGAAAGCGATGTCCATCGCTCTTTGGAAAGTGGCACCGACATTAATCAATCCAAAGGGCATTTTCTTGTAAGCATAGGTGCCCCATGGAGTGCAGAAGGTAGTTTTAAGTTGGTCTGGAGGAGACATTAGTACTTGGTTGTACCCTGAGAAACCATCCAATAAAGATAGCCTCTCAGAACCATATACTTGTTGAAGGATTTGTTCCATGGGTGGGACAGGGTAGTTGTCTTTATCAGATGCTCTATTAAGGTTTCAGAAATCGACGCATAGTTGAATTTCCCCACTTTTCTTCCGGACAAGGACAAGGTTAGAAACCCATCGAGTGTGCCTAACTGGGAAAATTATCTTAGCATTTAGGAGTTTATTCAATTCTTTTTTAACGGTCGGTTCGAGTTTAGGGTGCATTTTTCTTAACTTTTGTTGAAAGGGTAAATCTTGGGGTTTCATAGGAATGACGTGTTGTATGATGTTAGGATCGAATGTTTTAAGGTCATCATATGTCCACACAAAAACATCTTTAAATTATTTAAACAATTTAATAAATGCGACTTTTTCTTGTTTAGAACACCCCACCCCTAAATTAATGCACTGTGGATTGTCATTAGTTCCTAAGTTTACTTTTTCATACGATAATGAGGAACTATTGGTTTTACAGTTGACCGTTTTTTTGAATTTATCTTGAAGATCGTAAAAATTCTCTAATCTAACTACATATTTAGGGATCGAATTTACCATGTCCGATGAAGATTCAAGAGTTCTCGTATATGGTATTACCGTGAAATCGCGCAAATTATCGTCGTGAGTGCATTTGTCAATTACCGCGTCTTGAAAAGTTTCTTCCATATGCAGGAAGCTAATAATCTATTGGTCGTCGTCAAAGACTCTCCAATTCATGATATTGTCGGGAACGGATGGACTGAACAACAGTTCGATGGAGAATGCGTTCGGGGACAAGACTTCTGCAGGAAAGAGTTTAGAAGCTACATTAGCTAATAGATCAGCTTCAGAATTATTCAATCTAGGAATAGAATTTATATTGAAAGAAGAAAATCTATTCATTAAATTCCATACCTCGGATTGGTAGCTTTTAAGATGCGGAGACAGACAGTGGATAGAATCTCTTACCTATCTAACCACGATTTCCGAATCGCCAANCTAAATCTTTTTTGAGGCCCTGCAATAAAGCCTCATATTCCGTTGTGTTATTAGTACATTCAAATTCTAACCTACATGCAATCAAGGTTTTGTTACCTGAGGGATCAATAATAACGCAGCTTGTGCCTGCTCCTTCTTTGGACTTTGACTCGTCAAAATAAAGAGACCAAATTTGATTTTTATCGGGTGTATGAGACCATTGTGTAGAAGCTGCTGGCTGCACATACGCTATTATCTCAATCTGCTGTGATGGGTTGGTGATAGCTGAAGTCTCGGTCATGAAATTGACGAAAAAGGTATCCATCCCTTATATTTCGGGTGAATCAGCAGAAGGTGTAAATGGTTCGTTGGGATCATTCAAATCTGTGACCATGAACTTAAGGCAACGTTCACGATTTACCTTGATTTTGTTGGGCTTGCCATTTTCTGGAAGCCACAGGTGAGACCAATCTGTCGTGAAATAGCCGTGTAGTTGCTCCGACCAGTCCCTGCTTAAAAATAGACCATACACTTCTAGAATATCCACAACAATAATATCGATTACTTGATGAACTTTGGGGTTAGACGATAATCTTATAAGCACATTCCTTAATTCGCCTATGACTTTAACACTAGTTTGATCAAGTTGGATGATTTTTAAAGTGGATGGTTCAACTTCAGCGTTAATCTTCTGACATATATACCATGGCATCACATTGGATGACACCCCTGAGTCTACCATACAATTGTGCATGTTTCTATTAAAGATTTTGAAAGTTAACAAAAATGGAGGTACATTTCTGCGAGTACTAAGTGTGGAAACTTGTGGCTTTTTACTCGCAGTCTCTAAAGCTAATTTATCTAGATTTGTTACATTATTTACAGGAAGGCTTCCTTTATCGTGAGGATCAGGATTATTCTTGGCAGAAGTATTCTGAGGAACTTTGTTCTGAACAACCTTGTTACTGTTGGAATTACCATTTTTGTTGTTCTCTACGATATTTTGTAACATTTTTTGTAGCAAAAACGAAAATTTTAATAACTCATAAACATAAATGTTAGCCCTTAACTTTTTTAGATATTCAACTAAATCATAATCTATGTTGGGGTTTACATGACTCTGTTTAGTCTCAACCGGTTTATATTGCTTTGGGGGCAAAGTTGTAGTGTTTTCGGAAGAAGGTTTGTTTGCTGTCTTACTCCTAGTATTTTATGGGTGTACTGTCTCGAAGTTAGCTTGAAAAATGCTATCCGAGAAGTGTCCAAAAATGTTCGGAGAAGATTCTTCTTCTTTAACTGGCTCTTGTTCAACAACCTCCTCAGGAACCTCAGGAGGCATCAAGTTATCCTGGGCTTCTAGAATTGTTTGAAGGGCGAATTGCAAACTTTCTAGATTTAAGCCTTCAGTATTTGGATTAGGTCGGTTGGTGGGAAAAGGCTTCCTGAACGGGGGTTTGTAAGGCCCTTTTCTCGAAGAAGCTTCTTCACCCATCCTTTTCAAATCTATAACTTGCTTTGACATTTTTTGAACGACTTTAGTTAAGTTTTCTAAATCTGAGCTTTCAGGTTGTGCTTTATTTTGAGTATGTCTAGGGAGGATTTCGATCTTCTTTTTGGAAGACAAACTAGTCTCTGTTTCATTGCTACTGGTGTCCTTTAAAATAAGGATGTCTTTTTGAATCTAGCTGGCCTCTTCGAAGGCCTCTAACAATGTGGCTTTCTTAGATCGTTTTACCCAAATGGCTATACTTTGATGCAAGGCTTTAGTATAGTATGCTATAATGAGATTCTTGGCAGACATGGAATCCGTAGGGATTCAGTTTTTTAAAGTTAAGAATCTTTGATTAAAGTCTTTAATTTTATCTTTTGGATTCATTCTTAAGCTAGAAATCTCCATAACTAGAACTTCTGGGGACTTATCGTCACCGAACTTCTCAAGGAAGTAGGATTCGAACTTCTCCCAAGACACGATGGTATGGTGTTGCTGGGCAAAGTACCAAGTAGAGGCATTGCCTTCGAAAGTATAGGGGAACAACCTACAGACTACGTCTTCATGCTCGACATTACGGATTCTAATAGCTAACATAAACTTTTTAATGTGGTCTTCAGCTATCTATTTAGAGTCAGGGTTAAACTTGGGAAGCCACTTCTCCAGATGTTTGGGTAAGGGATGCTGAGGCCCGGGTACGACCACAGTGTCCTGGTCAAGCCAGGTTCTGGAAGGATTGTTTTGGTTGGCCATTGGTGTAGGTGGTGTGGAGGGCTGAGAAGGGGAACTGCCTTCGTCAGAAGAGTCTTCTCCAGAAGAAGAGGGAGGTGATGGAGGTGGTGAGGGTGGTATTCCAGATCCTCTTGCAGAAGGAGTGAGGATTGGATCTGTAGGGTTCAAAGTAAGATTAGTGCCTCCAAGTTGTTCTCTGATATCAGAGAAGTCTAAAGGTTGGTACAAAGGTCAATTTGGTTGCCTCAAATGGGTGAAGGCACTATGTGTTCTTAAGAGAGATTGGTGAACAATCTCTTGTACATCACCACCTGTAGGATTTGGGGTTGCTGGTTCAACTGTGACCCGTGGATCGTCGTTTGATGTGGTTGTTGTTTGAGGGGGGATGTTGTCATTTGAATGACTTCTTGTCACTATAGGTGAGAAGTTGGGTGGTGGAGGAGTCTTACGACCACCTCGTGCCATTAATAAGTTTTAGGCCCTCCTTCTAGCACCATTTGTTGATGGGCGAAAATGAATGCTCGCCAACTGGAAGAGTGGATCCGGTCCGGGGTTGTCTAAATAACCCAAGCCGTTTGGGATGATCCACCCTGATGGGTTTAGCGGCTCCATTGGCCGATCTAAGTCCTGGGAAAACGAAAGAAAACTAACTAAAGGAACTAATCTAAATGAAAACAACAATTAAAGAAAACTAATAAATGAATCTGAAATATATATATACAGTCTATTGTCTAATATTATACAACAATAATTCTATGAAATTAAATGTTCATCTATCAATAGAATTAGATCTTAATCACAAATGTACAATATTTACAGATTACAGATTTTAAATGAAATCCTGCAAAAATCATTTGTAAACTGTCCTATGACAACAAAACTATTGTTTTTTGATTTTTATAATTTCATGAAAAAGAACTAAAGTTATAACTATCTAAGATGAGAAATTAAAATAGTAACCCTAGCTATAAATTTAAACTATATATATCTATCTAAACTACTTAAATAACACTAATAAACTAACTTGTGATAACGCTTTTCAATTTGTCCTGTGTAAAGGATCCAGTTCAGCTGTTTGATGGGAGGAAACCCGCACTAGATTCTCTGTAAGCTTCTTGTAAACAGGAAGCAGTAGTGCTCTTTGAATATAAATGATAGGACAAACAAGACATAAAACTAACAACAATCTTATGATTTTCAAATCATCACATTTAGATAAACCCGTATGCGAAGATCTGTACAAAATGATTCATTTAACGAAGAAGGTAAACCTTTAGTTCATTAAATGGAAACAAAGTAATTGATGTACTTTAAAATAAGAGAGATCAGATATGGACAACACATAAACCAAATCACATCAACCTGTAATGAATCATGATAGCTAAATTAGTCGATAATTGATTGCAAACTGATATAAAGAAAACTTGAAATAAAAGTTTGATATATTGAAAGCTAAAGTTGTTACAAGACATCAACTTTCATCCCAGTTTGTATTATAAATCCATAGTCTGGTTCTCCCAACAATCGATGACAGGTCCATTATAAAAAAATAACAAGTATTTAAAGATCACAGGGTAAAACATCCCTGTGAGAATTATCAAAACAGTTTACAAAAAATCTGGGAACAATCTCCCAAGTCCCTATTTCCGACTAAAGATAACAGCCTATAACAAAACTATTTCACAAAAGTATCTCCTAAACTGCCACAACATATCCAATTGGTGATTTAAATTCGTATGCACCTGAAAGTGGACAAGAATAGACAAGTTTAGATGACATTTTATTTGTAAAACTAACAAAAATCTAAATTTTAAGACTAGCTACAGAATCTCACGATTTTGTCGCTGGTCTAATTTGCAAACAAAATCATTTTTAATCAATCCAAAACTAACAGAAATATATTCGAATTATTAAACCAAATATTTAATCATTAAATCAACACAAAGCAAATCACTCATGCCAGAAGTAACCAAATCTTTATGCCAATTTGAAACAGATAGAAATCGTGTTCAACCGAATGGTATCAGAGACACATGAAATCTGTTCGACACTTGTTATTACCAATTCAGAGTAGACAAAATCATTTAGACAATTCGAAACCAATGAAATCATTTTCATGAATCAATCGACACAAACTGTAACCAATCAAACAAATTATTCATTTAATACAAACATGATATTTTATGTCGATTCAGAAATTAACAAAATCGTTTTTTAAATAAAAAAGCTAACAGAGTCATATCAAATCTGTCTTTGATACCAATCCAACTCATACAAATAATTATGCTAATTCAAGGAACACAATATTGTTTGCAAATCAAAACAAACATAAATGAATCAAACCAGTTTGGGGCCGACACAATCGTTATGAAAAATCGTATCAATCAAAACATAGCTACATGATTTTAGCAAACAAATCTTTTATACAGGTCGAATGCAATCATAATCCAAACGAAAATATTTATTCAAAACGAAACATAATCGTTTCTGGTAAATCGAAGTCAACAGGATTGTTTTGAATTTATTAAAAACAAACAGAACTAATCCAAAGCAAACTCAATCGACTACCCTGATTCAAACGTGCAACATTGTTTCAAAGGAAAACCAAACAGAATCGAAAACAAACCAATCGTTTATACTAATCTGAGAACAATAAAATCACATTAACCAAATCATAGCTGTATCTGAGTTTAGCAAACAAATCTTCTGTACATGATTCATAACGATATCATTTTTGGTAAAATGAAAATAACAGAGTCATTTTGAATCTATTAAAAACGAACAGAACTAATTGAAGACACACCCAATCGGTTATATTAATTCAAACCAAATCATAAAAAAAAACCGATGTTGAAACACATACCTGTGCAGTAAGAAAATGCTTCGATCATGATAACTTTGAATTGACAAAGGCCGTTGCTGCCTCTACATTCTTGAAGACAATTGAACCGATGGTTTTTTGTTTCTTCTCGTTGGCATGTAGCCTGTCGTTCTCCTTTGACAACACTGTAACTCGTTCCTCTAAAGATTTGATCTTGGATTGCAACAGGGGAACTTCAGTGTAATAACGTTCAAGCCAGGCATTACATTGAATACATGGTGGTTGATTTGGCATCACAGGTGAGGGTTCTTTCAAGTTACCAGGGGTTTGATTGTGAAGCTTAATTCCCGGGAACTTAGGATCGTTCTTGAGGCACGGAGGTAAATTGGAAACATAGTCATAGGGTTCTATAGAGAATAAGCCATGAGAATAGGGGTATTCCTCAGTCAAGAAATGTTCAATTTCAGAGTCCTAGTCCTCGCTCAACACTATTGGCTTCTGGTCAACGTTTTGCTTAGGTTTATTCCTCGCACATCTGGATATCCATCTTGCATTTTTCTTTCCCTTACTGTTGACACCAGTATCACCCTTACCTTTCTTCGTCACAGGCTTCTTAGTGGTCTTAGTCTTGTCTTTGGCACACGGGTCGGCCATGGTATCGGGTAGGTCAAGGTCGGGGCAATTCGAGGGTTTGACAGGGGGTAGAAGGATATGAAGTGGCACGGCTGGCCCGGCCAGAGTTTCAGTAACCACAACCTTGTCCACTTGGACAGACTCGGGAGTGGCAAAGCCATTCCTTGATAGGAAGGCTTGCCAACTATCTCCACTAAGGCTCAAACGATGAACAATAAGGACTTTGATCAAGCAGTGAAGGAAATGGCTGCTATCAACCTTTTCACGCTTGAATCGTTTGGACATCTTGTAAAGGCTATGTAAGAGATAATGTGTCATGTTCAGAGGATAGTCTATAAAATTCATCAATAATCGAAGATGATACAAAAATACCAAGCCATAACGACCTTTGCAGGTCACAAACTGTTTAACAATTGCCAATAGGTCGTGCCACCTAGGTTTGAGGGTATTGACATGCATACCTCTAACAATATTTCTTGATGTGAATAAGAGCGGCCACGACACCTCATCTACTTTGGAGTTTTTAAACCACCTTTCCCCTGTAGCTGGTAGTCCTGTAGATGAGCTAGATTAGCCCATGTGTGCGAGGGTGGTGGAGCTAGATTAGCCCATGCAAAACAGTCATATCCAAATGTACAACTGATGGTGCATATGGTGATTCAAATCACTATTGCAATGTCAATAAAGAAACTATTGAAAACTATGATGAGTCGACTCGGGTTTTTGCACAAGCATTAGTATTTGCATGTTTTTTTAAAATCAAAACAATGTTTCGAAATCGACACCAAGGGTTTGATCATAATTTCAATGTGTTTTCATGAAACCAATGCGCCAAGGAAATCGATGAAAGACTATAGAACATCAAACCATCAATGTATTAAAGACTCAATGATACTCATTATAATATCATCACAATCTTATAAAAATGAAATCATATTAACAACAAAATAATGCCAAATGAGTAAAGATTTTGGTGTCTTGCCAACTGTGTGACTACAGTTAAATTGGAAATGCAATGAACACATAGACAAGAGTGACCACAATAATCCAGTGACAATTTTAATGTGACTTCAAAATCAAAGTTTTCACGCTTGTAGTCGTGAAAGCGAGAACAAAGGCAGGTGTGCAAATGAGCAAAATGACAGTGTTGTTTCATTCAAAAACTTGCGATGAGGATCAAGGGTTCCAAAACACTTGGGTAGGCAGCTTATAAGGATAAGATAAAAATGCGAAATGGCTGCCAACACCTAGCAATCCAGATGAAAGATGACTAGTCCCTTCAACACATGTTATAAAAACTCATGGAACTAGAGGAGGACCGAATGCTGGTGGGGTTTAGCCAGGTGGTTGAAAAGGAAATATATCATACATTGCATGATTGCAACATCTACCAGAAAATCCTCCAACCTAGATCTTCAGTTTTGTTATATGACAACAAATATTTGGAGCATCCTGGGAATCTACACATGCGTTTGTTGGGTCCTTTTCGGTTAGTATACATCAGTGAAGTAGGTGTCTGCAAGATGGAAACATTACAAGGACAACCTCTCAAGGGACTTATTAATGACAACATGTTGAAGGTGTACTATGACCCGCAGGGGTCAACCATCATTTAACTCCTTCTATCAACTTTGAATGTTGGTAGAGTAGGTTTAGTGTAGGATGTACAATAGGTAGCATATCTCATAGTTGGGAGAATTTATCTTTTTGATAGCACAAAATCCACATCAATCACACATGAAAAATTAATAGATTAGCAGTTTTGCAGATTCCCCAGATTTCCAAATCAGACCGTTGCTATGGCATCTGTACATGTCCTATCCCTAACCGTGAATTTCATGGTGATATGGTTCATTGAAAGGTCAAGAAATCCAATTTGGGAAGTTCACACATGCCACATGTACATGGTGAGTTATTCCTCCACAATCCCCAACAACCATCACCAACACGATAGATCTGAAATTTGATCTCCCCATGTGTGATGCTTCACCGTCACTATCTAATTATTCTCTAAGTCATCCCCTCTATCAGATATTTCTATCACCCCAACTTACCCGTTCGCTTAGTCCCCACTCTATATATACTCCCTCCCCTATACTCTCGATGGAGTAATTATCCATGCCCCACTCTCTACCATCCCTTCCCGTGACTTCCTCCATTGTTCGAATGAAAATCCCCCCCCATTCACTCCTCCTTATCCAAATTTCATTGTTCTCTTTTTAGCTTCTCGTTCTAGGTGTGGATTAGCAGACTGTCAACACTTTGTCCCACCCAATTCAGTGAGGAAGCCCGGGAACACGCAATTCAAATTTCATGTAGATTTCCATTTTTTCAGCAACTACTAGGATTAGGGCCCTACCTCTTATTTTTCAGAAAGGTTTCACACTAGTCTGCACATTTCCCTAAACTGTTTTTCAAATATGTGGTAATTCACCATCTCTCTAAGTGTTAAGCTGGATGAACTGTTGCTATGGATCATCACCTTTGCTGATAGGGAGAGACCCTACTCTCTTATTTTATAGGATCCATACTCTCATCTCTTTCGTTATTTGCATTGGAAATTAAGAAGATGCACATCGGAATTAAAAAAGGAATCATCGAGAAATATTCTCAAATGATTATTTCCAACAACACAAGGGAATGTGGAGCTGACAGAAGATGAGTTGGTGAGGAATTTAATATTTCCTCGATTTCAGAAGGCTACATGGACTACATGTAGGTTCCAAAAGCGTGCAAAGTAGTTTTTCAGTGGAGTGAGTGGAGTAGATCAGAAAGAGATAGAGCTCTTGAGAAAAGAAAGATATAAAAGGAAGCAACATCATCAGAAATAGAGTTAGAGATTTAGACACTCCATTAGAGGATTCATTGAGTTGTCTGTTGTGTTTCGATCTCACTCTGATCCTTTGTAGTGCTATAATGCTTCTCAATATAAGTCTGAGTCTATTATATGACTAAGGTCTAAAAGGATGCACATAATGAATTATCTTGTAATCCTAGGGAATTGTCTAAAGAGGACATGAGACTCTGTTGTTGTTGAATATAGTTTTCTTAATGTATGTTTGTGCTCTATGGAATGGAAGGAATAATAAAGTTGCAACAATTTTGATCTATTGTGTGTCACTCATGTGTTATTTGGATGTGTGTGTGTATTTTTTTACTTATTGATCAATAGTAAGTTGATGTTAATGGAGTGCATGAACGTTATCCTGAATGGATCCCTGTGTATTTATCCCTTCATCCCTGTCATAAGACCAGATGGTCTCTGTGGTCCTCATTACGTCTCAGGTGAGACCTTCTTCAGCGTTGGCTGAATATTGATATTTTGATGCTTTGGGGTTTGTGTTGGTCAACTCTAGATGAACTGTGGGTCTAAAATCATGAGTGTTAAGAAGGACGCATGCAAGCATGAAACAATGCCAACAATACAAATTTTCCTTCTTCTCCCATTCTTTATTGACTTACACTCCTCCCAAGGATGATTGTACTTAGGCTGATGATCTCCAATAAATAAGGGATGTTACTTATCACACCTACCCTCTTACATGAGTTTAATTATTGGATTTGGGAACACTCAACAAAAAATAGAAGGTTTATACACAATGATAATTATTTCATGAATGTGGATTGGATTTAACCCATGGATAATTCCCCCTTGGACCCCTCTCTCTTGTGGAATCATACCCCCCCCCCCCCATTGTTTTCGTCCCTCTCGTATTGTAGCAAGTGATTACCAATTTTATTAATAATTTCAATGTACATAATACATAGTTTGTCTCTCGGCCATATTAATCAATACACGATCTTCACTCTAACATATTGGCTCACGAACCTAATTCACATTTATACAACTACATTATAATTTGCACGGATTGAAAATGGGGATGTTACATTCCCTTCCCCATTATTTTTGCACTGTCCTTAGTGCACAACACCACCCAGTGTACATTCATTTTAAAATTTTGGCTCCCTGACCATTAATCAACATAGAGGCTCTCTGACCTAATATCACACATAAATTCTAGCCTAAATATAAATACATAGGAACTCTGACCCCAAAAACCATAAATTCATAGGCGCTCTGACCCCAAAACATATACATAACCCACTGACATTCTCCTACAACTATCTCAATTTCCACGAGAGATTTTCCACATACCTTCCCAACCCAAGGAATGTACCCTCTTCACTACTTCCAGTCCATCGAGTTGTAGCATTATTTTATCAGGGATGACCCAAGTAATGTTCCCCCTTCACTTCCCTTCATCCATCGGGATGCACCATTCATTTATCAGGGTATCTCTCACACAGGTAACTAGGAATATCACTTCTAGGATATCAAGGGAACTTGTTGTTAGGAAAACCACCAGGAAATAACCAAAAAAAATATTTCTTTTGCACTGCAACTCACAGATGAATTCAGTCTTCAGGCTCGACAACCTGGTTCTTTGACAGTGCAACTGCCACACAAGAGTTCAATCTTCAGGCCTAACAACCTGGTTCTTTGATGGTGCAAATAACACATAGGATTTCACTCTTCAAGCCTGGCAACCTAGTTCTTCAACAATGCAACTCCCACACATGAGTTCAATCTTCAAGCTTGACAACTTCGTTCTTTGACAATGCAACTCCCACACATGAGTTTAATATTCAGAATTGACAACCTGGTTCTTTGATAATGCAACTCCCACATAGGAGTTCACTCTTTAGGCCTGACAACCTGACCCTTTGACAATGCAAATCCCACACAATATTTCACTCTTCAGGACTGACAACTTGATTCTTCTGCAAGCCTAACAAATTTATTCTTTTGCAAGCCTAACAACTTGCTTCTTCTAGTTGTCCCCAAAAATATTCTCGGTACATGTCTTTAATTGTTTAGTTATTCATATAGAAACCATTAATAAATTATACCTAAATTATTTGTTATCATGTAAAAGTTTCTTATTCACAAGAGTTTTCAATGCCAAAATATAAACAATTATTCAACATAAGTTTGAAACCATAAAACAATACTCATATGTATGGCTATCTTGTACTTCACAAAACTGTTAGGAGAAAGAATTCAACTCATTTTTCTTCTCTGACATGCCCACATGATCCTAGCCACCACGCCATATGCATTTATCAATTTTCCTCTTCCTTTTTATACTCCCCCTCTAGGCTCAGTCATCCTCTTCTTTGCTGCCCAGTCCCTTGGGCGATCCATCTTGCCAAGGCATTCACATGCAAGGAGAGCGCCAACTTACTGCTAGAATCCCATTGATAATATTTAATATGTGGCAATCATAGGGTTCCATTGTCCTAAAAATATCCTTCTTCCTGAGCTTTCTCAACTTCAATAGCTACTATCTCATATGTATACACATGCAATGATCATGAGATATCATCATAACGATTTTCAATTAATAATTTTAAAAATCTATTTTATATAGGAAAACATGATTTCCCAAGCATGAGTGTTCTACTACTTATGTTTGTCTCTTGCAACAATAGGTATCAATATTCCTTATGGGATTACACCATTTCCACATCCAAGACCATTTTCCTGCAATTTCCTCAACTTTCATTCAACCAAACCACTTGTCAATATTCATGTACATTATCCTTCTAATGCAACATTTGTAATCAATATATGAGGTGATTTCATTATATTACTCTAAAAATTCAATCACTTACAACTATTATTCACATTAAATGAATGAAACTATAATTCCTTTCACATGCATTATATAGCATACATATATTTTCATAATGCAATCAAACTTTACCAATAAATGAAACCAATGTGCCAATACCCATGACCACATCTGCACAATTCATCTTTGCATTGACTCTGAAATACCATATATCCATGTCATGTATTCCACCATGGTGGGTTGGAAGGTCTAACAAACACCTCAATTAATCATCCCATCTCTTCCCCATTTACATGTCCAATTATTTGGATAACTTCCTCTTCAAACCATACACAACACTAGGGATATAATTCCTTTGTGTTATTCAATGTCGGTAAAGAGGTTGCAGTACAAAAATTGGGAGCTATATCGAGGAATACCATTAATCATTTTGATGGTGCAATATCCCTTCCATGTCCAACCACATCATGGAATCACACATGGCTATTTCTATTAGCATTCATTGTTATATGATGAATATATCTCTTGACTTGACTTGGTTATGATCTCATATCCAATCATAACATAATATGCAATTACATTTTACATAAATGCATTCAAGCATCAATGAAATTTTTATACTCAAGGCCCTCTTCCTTTCTCATCAATTCAAATATTTAATTTTAACAGAGGGAATTCTTACCTCAATTCCCTTCATCATTTTATGCAACATAAGCAACCAAATGCATACCTACATGGATGTTATCAAATTACTCGATGTGATATAATCATTTTATATTTTGTAAAAGCTCACAATCTCCCTTCACCAACTTGTTATCAACATTTTTACCATCCCCTCTCTGCCTTCATAGGTATGAATTTTATATACCGCAACAACACCATCAAAATTATTTTCAAGCATGCTATAAACAATTTCTTGGATACACAATCCATAATAAGTCATATTCAAATATCACAACATCATTAATTCATGTATATATATCAACATACTAATATTAGTCTACACTCATGCCATATACATGTCTAGGCATGTCCATATGTACAAAATTCCCCTTTTACTACTCTCAGTCCATCGAGTTGTAGAATTCTTTTATCAAGGATGACCCAAGGAATGTGCCCCCTTCACTTCCCTCAGTCCATTGGGATGCACCATTCATTTATCAAGGTCTCTCTCGCACAAGTAGCAAGGAATATACTTGATAGGATATCAAGGTAACTTCTTGTTAGGAAAACCACCAGGAAATAACTAACAAAAATCTTGCTTCTGCACTACAACTCACACATGAATTCACTCTTCAAGCTCGACAACCTGGTTCTTTGACAATGCAAATCCCACACAAGATTTCAGTATTCAAGCCTAACAACTTGGTTCTTTGATAGTGCAAATCCCACATAGGAGTTCACTCTTCAATCCTGACAACCTAGTTCTTCGACAATGAAACTCCCACACATGAGTTCACTCTTCAGGATTGACAACTTGGTTCTTTGACAGTGCAACTCCCACACATGAGTTCAATATTTAGGATTGACAACCTGGTTCTTTGAAAATGCAATTCCCACATAAGAGTTCACTCTTTAGGCCTGACAACTTGGCTCTTTGACAATGCAACTCCCACACAAGATTTCACTGTTCAGGACTGTCAACTTGGTTCTTATGCAATCCTAACAACTTGCTTCTTCTGCAAGCCTAACAACTTGCTTCTTCTAGTTGTCCCCAAAAATATTCTCGTTACATGTCTTTAATTATTTAGCTATTCATATAGAAACAATTAAGAAATTATACCTATAATATCCATTATCATGTAACAATTTCTTATTCAAAAGAGATTCAACTCCAAAATATAAACAATTATTCAACATAAGTTTGAAATCATAAACCAATACTCATATGTATGGCTATCTTGTACTTCACAAAATTGCTAGGAGAAAGAATTCAACTCATTTTTCTTCTATGACATGCCCACACACTAGTACACATGACCAAATTTGCGACGGTTTTTTGTTGATATTGCCACACTTATCTGTCGCAATTTCCACGAAAGCCGAGTTTTTTTTTCGTCGAAATAATTTCGTCGCTCTATCAACAATCCAGGTGTGCATGGAAACATCGACGAAATTAGCTCTCCACATGTCACCATCTTCAAGTTCGGTTAACCCTATGCATAATTACAATTACGACGAAACCTTGTCGCAAGTACAACAAACAACCATGGTAATTACGACGAAATTTCATTGCAATTGCGACGAAGATTTATGACAAGTCAAAAAATTATGACGCAGATGTTGTATGTGCGACGAAAAACTGTGGCAACTTGCGACAAATACCCATGGAAATAGTGACGAAATTGATTCATCAAGACCAAAGTTACAACAAAGATGCTGTATGTGCGACAAAAACCTGTGGAAACTTACGACGAAAGTTCATCGCTTTTGCCACAATGGTCAAAATGCAATTTTTTTCCGACGAACTATCGTTAATATTGCGACGATGGAATTAAGTTTGAAAAAAAAAATTACATGAGATATGGTATTACCATATTACATTGTAATATGTTATACCATATTACAATGTAATATGGCAATGCCATATTACATTGTAATATGGCGTACCATATTACAATGTAAT
>SNQJ01S0001555.1:10444-21572 GCA_010110895.2 Picea sitchensis
TTGTGAGCTTTGTGTGTCAAAGCAAAAGTCAAGACAAGGAAATGTGAAAAGTTCTCCTAAGTCTTCATGATGAGCTATGAGTATTCCTTAGGGACTGACCACCCCTAAGTGAAATGACTCTAGCAGTTGACCATGGTTAAGGATAACTGATTGATCACATTCCATGATCCTTATTTGCATAAGGTTACGGAACTTCTTGTGATATATTGATCCTGTGCGGATGTCAACAAGTTAATGTACATGTGCAATGACTAGAAAGAACTGTGTAGATGTGGATGCTTGAAGAATACCTTCTTTGCTGAGAGGGAGTGTTAAAATGTAAAGCAACTGCAGAGGATATTCCCCAAGCAGCTCTTCAAGCTGCCCCCTTTAAGCAGCCCCCTTTAAGCATCCCCCTTCAAAGCTGCCCCCTTTCCTAAACTGCCCTCCTCTAAAAGGTTGGTCACCTAGCTAAGTCGGCCACCTACATAAGTCAGCCACCTATCCTAGCTAGGTCTGCCACTTACCCTAGCACCTATCCTAAGCTAAGGCAGCCCTAACCTAAAGACTCCTAATCTAGACTCCTTGATATATAAAGAGAGGGAGGTGCCCTCTTCTACACATCAGTTATTCACATCAGTTTGATATATCAGTTTTATATATCAACTCTGAGTAGTAGCTAGGAAGTGTATTTTTGGAGGAAGGTAACACAGTTCTGGAGCAGCTAGCATACTTCTGAGCAGCTAGCATATTTTTGAAGGAGCAGCTAGCATATTTCTGAAGGAGCAACTAGCATACTTCTGGAGAAGCTAACATACTTTTGAGCAGCTAGCATATTTCTGAGGGAGCAACTTAGGATTTTCTGAAGAAGCAAGGGAGCAACAGAGACACTTCTATAGCAGTTAATTTGTATATTCTGGACAGCATCTAAAGACTGTTCTGGGCAGCATATAAAAGGTTGTTCTATAGCAGCTATCTTACTCTGTTCTAAGAGTTATTCTGGAGAACATCTAAAAGTTATTCTGAGCAGCAACAAAGGCACTTCTGTAGCTGCTGATATTTTTGTTCTGGACAACATTTAAAGGCTGTTCTGGACAGCAACTCAAGGGCAGATTTGAGTCAGTCTTAAGGGCACTTTTGGGACAGCAAAAGTTACAGCAATAGCTACAGGTCTGAGGGCAGATCTGAGTAGAGACTTGGAGATATTTAAAGACACAGAGACAGCAGTAAGTGTTACTGGCTTATCTCCTTCTAAGGAAGTCTTGTACTGTCTTTGAACTTGTTGACTGATAATATATCACAAAGAAGTTTGCTGGGTTTTCTTCCCCTTGAGGGTTTCCTAGGATAAATAATTGTGCACTCTGTGAATGTTGTTTTCCAATGTTTCTTATGCTTCAGATTATTTGTTAAAAGTAAAAGAATACTACTGTGGACTATTGTTATCTGTTTATGCCTGAAATTCAACAGTTGTTTCCATGCTGGACCTAGTTCTATGCCTCGCATAAAAAAGTCCTTTCAAGATCTGCCCTCAAATACCATTTTCCTATTATATATATAAAAGAAGGATAAAAGAACAACTTAATGTAAACCACTGCAGAAGAACACATACCAAGATCTCAAAATTGTCATTGTGAATGCCCAATCGTCTTATCTGAATACTTCCTGAATACAAGGAAGTGAACAGTCCATGACTTTGCTGTCATGACACGCATTTCCTATGCCACTTGTAAGTTTCCAATATCGAAGATAGATGATAAATAGTGAGGTTAAATCAGTTAAGAACCTCTCACTGCAAGACAACACCATAAGGCACTCCTGAAGGTAAGGCCAAAGAAGAAGGTAAAACCTTTAAATGCATTGTTCACTGTTCCCTGAAAAAAAGCAAGCCTTGAAGAATGAACCTTGTTTTGATATGCTTTCTAAATATAGTTTGGAAGAAATCAATGTTCCTTAGCAAGTGTTGCCAGCAATATCTAAGATTCCAAGACTATGCATTCCAAAAGCATTTATTGTGAACTGATGGTCTTTCATGACATCTTGGGTTGTCATGATTTAAAGATCTTTTTGCCAGTGGAAAAAACCTGCAACGCGTTTGTTGGAACAAAAAAGACTGATAAAAGAACAACTTAATAGGTAAACCATTGCAGAAGAACACATACCAGAATCTCAAAACTGTCATTGCGAATGCCCAATCGTCTTATCCGAACACTTCCTGAACACGGGGAAGTGAACAATCCATGACTTTGTTGTCATGACACGCATTTCCTATGCCACTTGTAAGTTTCCAATATCAGAGATAGATGAGAAATAGTGAGGTTAAATCAGTGAAGAACCTCTCACTGCAAGACAACACCATAAGGCACTCCTGAAGGCAAGGCCAAAAGAGAAAGTACAACCTTTAAATGCATTGTTCACTGTTCCCTGAAAAAAAAAAACCCTGAAGAATGAACCTTGTTTTGATAGGCTTTCTAAATATAGATTGGAAGAAATCAATGTTCCTTAGCAAGTGTTGCCGATAATATATAAGCTTCCAAGACTATGCATTCCAAAAGCGTTTATTGTGAACTGATGGTCTTTCATGACATCTTGGGTTGTCATGATTTAAAAATCTTTTTGCTAGTGGACAACACCTGCAACATGTTTGCTGGAACAAGCTATGTAAAATTTAGCTATGGTTTTGTCTTCAGAACCAAATCATATGCATTTTCGTGTTTCTATTTAAAAAGGAAACCATCTCACTCAAGAGTTTGAAAGCCATTGACAATTCTCCATGCCTACAAACTCCATCTATTAGAGTACTATAAGCAATAGCATCTGGGAGAAGGCCTTTCTCCAACATCTGAATAAAAGTCTCTTTGCTTCATCCAATCTTCCCCCTTTGCAGAAGCCATCAATGACTGTGGTATATGTGATGACATTGGGAAAGCAACTTTCATGTTTAATTGAATTTACCAGCCCCATAGAGGCATCGTAATTCTCATAGAGACCACCAATAACAGCACTGCCATGAACCCACATGCAATCCATATCATTGAAAATATCACAACCTGCTCATATATGCAGGCTGACAGAGTAAATGTGAATATTCCAAGAACAAAATAATAGCTCCACTTAAGCACAAGACTATATTGTTCCTTTATTGGTATGTTCTGACAACATTTATCAGTAGCCATGAAAATGTTTGTTGTATAAACTATGACTTGTCAAAGCATTTGAAAATAAAAGGCCTTTCAAATGTACTTATGCCAACAAAGCTGCAGATTGAACTCAGAGCTGTACAAACATGGCCAATATTGCCAATCTTGTTCCAATAGATATTGAGTTGTAAACGGAGCTGGAAATATTGCCTACAACTCATCCATTATTTGCAAATATTTCCTACAACTGATACAAGTTATCTTATAAGGAAAATTAGTTCTTTGCAGTCTTTTTAATGCAAATCATAGATTCCAAATTTCATGAATGCCTATTCACAGAAGACGCTTTAATACTTCCATTTAAATCCTTCAGATTTTTTTTTTTTAATTTACTTCTGCAAATGCTTCCTATGAGCAATATACAAAAACATCAGCACAACCAGAATGACAATCCTCTGTTTGAATTTCAGAATTCAAAGATCCAAGTTCCTTCTCCACTCTATCAAACTCACACTCAACTCTCACCAATTTCTGTAATATTTCATTTTTTTAAATTCCAATTGCCTCTCAGATGGATATTGTATCTGAAAAGTGTCACCAGTCTTTGAATTTACTGGTGCAAAAGGATTACTATTCAAATACTGAGCATCCAATGGAGCTTCCGCATCATGAATCTGAGAAACACAAACCGGCAAAGTACTCTCTTCCAGTAAACTAAATTCTCCATGTTTACAATTACTTGGAATATTATTGCACAACTTGTCACAATCGACCAACTTAAAAGATCCACCTCTGAAGGAATATACATGTTCATCAAGTAAAGAAATGCTCATCAATTAATCAAAAGGTTTAGGAGGCTTGCATTGTGTACTGGCAAGGATTGGTTCTGGACTTCCCATTTCAACATTTGTCCCCAGTGAATAGCCATCTTCCTGAGATACATAAGTCTTTAACTGAATAAAGCCATTCTTGTCACTATCATCATTAGTACCATCAACACTCTGTTTTTAATACTTTGCTAATCCTTCAGCCCAACCAAGGCGTGGCTTCTTTTTTTGACGAAATTTGTCATTTGTACCATGGAAAATGCTTGAAGTTGACTCTCTCTCATTGAAAGTTGAGGTTACAGGAACATATATATCCTGCCTCCAGTCTTCATGCATGTCGTATCCATTGTGGGGTTTTGCAAATTGTTGTTACGAACTTTGAAACTGCTACTACCTTTGACTCTGCTAGTAAGAGTCGGAAGGGGTGCTTCTTTACTCTGTATCGTTCAAACATAGATATATCTTGCTAGAATATCAAAACCAAAGGAAGAAAGCGGTTTATCTTCGAATCTGTGATGAATTTAGCCATGGAGAATCCTCCTGAAAGAAGAGGGTTGTATCTCTGGGCTGACATGGAAGGTCGTACGATTAGGGTAGGGTCAGTGCCAAAAAAGCTCGCGTGTACAGAGGTTTTGTATTGAAGGATGATGATCGCTTCAAGCTAGGATGCGAAGACTAACATGTTATACCATTCCATGAAATAACATTTTGTTCCGGCATTCTGTCAAACAGTTGGTGTACTTCCCTCAACAAACCATGGCAAGCTCAAGCAAATATCATAGCATTCCACGAAACACTTCTTCGTTCTGGCATTCTGTCAAATATATGACGAGCATATACAAATCTACCATTTGGGTATATGCTGTAACCATGAAACCAAATTTCGCTCAGGCATTTAATCAAACAGATGACGACCATCCTCTACTCTCTACTCTCCGATTTTTAGCATATCCTAGAAAATATGAGTAAGGCTATTGATGAGTTTCTCGATATTAGGAACAGCATTCCAATTGATTTTTCTCGTGCATAACATATCAATTATATTGCCCAATATCTTATCCATTTATGATCACAACATATATTAGCTCTAATAATTTTGAACCCAATGATATATACATGATCTCTAATATCTAATAATTTTGAACCCAATGATATATACATGGTCTCTAATATCTAATAATTAACTTAAAACAAACTACAAGGTGGGAAATGAACTCTAATAATTACTTGAAAATCAAGCACAAGGAGTGCTCTCTATATTATCGGTGGCTAAGCTATTCTCTCTATATTATCGGTGGCTAAGCTATTGCAGCCTGAGTGGGTTTGGTACAGTGGCATATATGATTCACTGCAACCCTAGCAACTTTCAAAGCTTTGAAATCATTTGGGTAACGTTATAAGTGGTTTATAGCAGGTAATTTTGATATCTACTTTTGCCAAACACTTTGCGCACAGTCTCTATGCTCCCTTTTTGAGCATACACCGCAACGATTGTATTCCAAGAAACCACATTAGTTCAAGCATTATGTCAAACAGTTGCATGCATACCTTGCAAACTTCACTTTTGCACTCTATATCTTGCCCATGTAGGTCCAGTGTTGAAACTAGAGCTCTGATACCACTTTTTGGTGTACCTGTCCACCTCAGTGTCTACTGGGATGGCGGGGCACTGAGAATTTCACCAATTTCCCTCTAACATTCATTATAACATCCACATTTAAATCGAACATGCCACATAACATACAAAGCCATAACAAAATCACTATATAATTCACAACATAAACCATACAATGTAGCATTTAACACAAACACAAACACATGAACATAATACTTATCTCTTAAAAATCCATTGATTGGTTGCATACCTACGATGCTCCACCCAGCCATAGATATCACTTCTCATAAAATCTCAGCAGTGGATCACCCCCAAGCTAGGGCTATGACTCCACCAGGGCAAAGGGATTCCTAATCCAACCATAGTCCACAATCAGTACCAACATGATCTAGGCCAAGGTACCAAACCTCAGTAGCACTCCAAACTACAGTGTCTCATTCCCCATAAGCCTGCACAACCCAAGGTAGTGTGCCCCCTTCTCTGCACTGTAGTCCCTCAGGCTACACCACTACCCTTCAAGGCCTCCAACACAGGCCGACCAAGAAGTCTCAGAGCACTATGGCTCTAGGAGTTCCAACTTCCCTTAGAGAGGTCTCCAGGTACCCTCCAGGCCTCACACCGGGGAAACTATCCCCACACTTCTCCCTCCAGGGCTTCAAACTTCTCCAAGGCAACCCAAGGAGAAGTGTACACACACCCATATCCACCTAGGATCCACAGGGTAAGATACGTAGTCTCTGATCACCATCTTCCCCAGAACAACTCCTGTAGTCGACATGGTAAGAATGGAGTGAATGAATGGATAATTAAACCAAATTCCCCCTTTTTATATGCATATGTCCTTTTTATATTATATTGTTATATAATATAATAATATAAATGCCTAGGGAATTATTATATTATATTTTCTTAGCCTCCTTGGCTTAAGCTCCCTTTACCTAGCACGTATCCCCCTTTCCCACTCGTGGAGTCTTAGCCCCCCATATTCTTTTCTTCCCTTAGTATGCAATCGTGGTGTTATTTTTATTAATTAGTGCATATGTACACTTTATAATACAATCTCTCTAGCTTTTGATCACCTTTACATGAACTCTAGCCTAAACACACTGGCTCACCAACCTAAGTATCATATGGAGGTTCTTTGAACCAAACATATTGGCTCACCAGCCTAAGTATCATATGTACACTATATTTACAATCCGAGGGTTAAGTTGGGGTATTACACTGACATAGATAAGCCTTGGAACACCTTGCACCGTCCTTGAATTCCCTTCCTCATCCAGGCACGTGAAAACCTTGTTGTAACAATCCAGGACAACACGATGCATGTCCAACCAATCCATACCAATTAATCAATCATATGACCCAAGTTGTATGATGTTTAATTACACCTTAATGCTAACTCCATTCATGCTTACTAGGAAATCCTTGACAAGTTCATTGATTTTCCTCTTGGTTCCAGTGGCTAGTTGAACCAAGCAAGAATTTTAATGCTTACATCTCTTCAATTTAAATCTTTCAACTATTTTTGGATCTGTATAGCTATGAATAGTTCCAAAATCAATCAAAATAGCTATGGGTTTGTTATCAATCTTACCTTCTACCTCAATCAGACGGGATTGGTAGTCTTCTTGTATGTTGTCCAAGCCTGCATAAATGTCTAGCATGCTCCTGCCCATGTCATCCATTGTACCATCTTCCTAAATGTCATGCATAGTCCTCATCCTATCTCCCTTGTGAGGAAAATCCTTATACAAGTGGTCTCCTTCACATCCCCAACACTTTATAAGATGTTGTCTTGGCCTTTTCCCCAAGGAATCTATCATTTTATGCTCACCTTATTCTAACTGTCCTTGTCGATATGCTTAAGAGATGGTCTTGATGAAAGGTAGCTTGAATCCTTTCTTTTTTGATCCATCTTGCTTCTTTTCTTATCTTCCTAGGCCTTTTGGAAAGTTGGCCTTCCTTTGTTTTACTCATATAAATAGTTAACCTTCCTAATGGATTCTTCCAAGGTTCTAGGCTCATCAAATTGGATTTTATCTTTTTAAAATGATGGAAAACCACTCAAGAACCTTTGGATTTTTACCTTCTCATCCTTAATGAAGTCCACGTACCTCAAAAGCTCCAGGAACTTCTTCTCATACTCATCCATTGTCATGCTTCTAAGCTTGAGTTCAAATAACTCTTGCATCTTCTTGTCATAATATTGCTTTGATAAGTATTACCATTGGAAACATATATTGAAGTTCCCCCATGAGATCCTCTTCTCATCAATGTGCTTAACCTTATTGAGTTGATCCCACCACACGAATGCTTTTCCTTGAAGATGGTAGGTTGCAATTCTTGCTTCTATATTTGATGGGTAAACATGCAATTGGAAATACTTTCTCATGCCCAACAACCAGGATTCAACATCTTCTCCTGTCATATTCTCTTAATCAAATGATGGTGGCTTTATTTTCCTAATCTCTCATTCCAAAATATCTGACTCTCGCCTCCTTCTCTGATTTGTGACAGGGGACACACTCAAGTTGCTCTTTGACCTTGAACATTCACATGTTCTTCTATTCAAGTGTCCTCATGAATGATGATGATTATGATGATGATGTCTGCTAACACTCCCTGGTTGCCTAGATCCCCCATGGTCATCCCTCCTATCATGAGATCTAGATGCTGCTACTTGCCTTGCACAAGCTACTTGTTTGGTACCAGAATCTTTGTTGACTTGTCTCTGCAACATATTCAGACTCTGTAGCAGCTCCTCCTAATCTCTCATCATCCTTTCATTGTCCTCTCTATAGCTCTGCACTTCCTTCTACAAACTTCTCATAGTTTCAACCAACTCCACTGACTCCACCCTGCTTCTATGCTCATTGGACTCAGTCTCCACATTTCCCATGTTGACATGTAAGCCTCTTACCTCCTCCTCATAGCCATAAGATCCTTGGGCATCCTCCATATCTCTAGTCCTCATATATGAACCATATATGTTTTGCATGTACCTCTATTTCTGTAAGAAATGTGCATGCGACAATTATTGTTAGAGTTAAGCATATGAAATTTTCATTAATTAAGCAACAAGCCTTTCTTTTCCTTGAATTTTCAAAGAGCATTGATAAAATAATAAAAAAAACTGAGCTTCAAACATAGTCCCTTATAAATTATATTTCCGATGGTTGTACCCATGCCCGTACCTCTATTTCTACAAGAAACGTGCATGCAACAATTATTGTTAGAGTTAAGCATATGGAATTGTCATTAATAAGCTACAATCCTTTATTTTCTTTAAATTTTTGAAGAGCACTGATAAAATAATAAAAAAATTGAGCTTTCAAACATATTCCCTTCTGAATTATATTTCCGATGGTTGTACCCATACCTCAATATGATTTTTGAGCTAAAAGTTATGGCTTTCTGAAATCAACAATTTTACTCATTTTTGTACCTATTTCATTGGTACCGAAAATCTCAAGGGTTGACTTTTGCGTGTTGTAGAAGAAAATATGGCAAGAACCAATAATTTTTTTATATTAGGAATTGATAGTATACATTATTTTATTTTTTTTACAAAAACGAAGAAGAATTTTTATTAATAAAACCATGTGCAAGCACATAGGGAGATTACATCCCGTCTTTGAGGCCATATAAAATATCTAGCTAAAATCTATTACATGCTTCTTCATACTGATTTAACAAAATTCTCATGCTCACTACAAAATCTCTTGGTCTAAGTACCAAGTAGATTCTAATATAGACACCTAGTACATAAATGTAGAAGCACATAAAAACTAATCAGAGGAGGCATGCCTAGACTTAGCATTACTTCCATTATGTGCTTCCAGAGGGGTGAATTGAGGTCTAGATGTTGAGGGGATTCACTCGGACCATCCACTGAGTTTGATTGACTATCCACCATGAGACCCTTGTTGACTCAAAAAATCGCCAACTAAGCCACCAAGCTTGCAAATGGTTGTAGAGCACAATTTAAAAATTTACTTATTTATCTATGATATAAATATCTAAATATAGGTGGGAACCCATAGAGAAGAAGAGAGAATGTTTATTTTCAAATATTCCTGGAATAGCGATATTGTTAATCTATGGAGAATAGATGATGGTTTCTCCTTCTTCCTTTCAGTTCGATTATGAGCTCCATTTCTAGTTTGATTGAAAGAAAATGATTATGCTAGTAAAACTTAAAATTATGCATATTGCACATGATTTACTCATTGAACGCTGCACAGTTATGATGTTGAAAACTCAAAAGGGGATTCTCATAAAAGTATTCTCTCATTCCTAATGCATACAATGCCTCACAAGGAAATGATCATAAGTCGTTAAAGTTCCATACATGACATATTTTAAAAGGGGTGGTTGAATTATTTTATACACATATGGTATAACAATGTGGTTGTCATATACAAATCTTTGCATATAATGTCAAGTGCCATTGTATATATACAATGTTTGTTTGGTTCTATATGAAAAAGGTGGTGTGTGGTTGTTAAAGAGCTGAAGGTTTTAATGTGTATTACATTCAACACTAACATTCTATATTGTTACCATCACCATTTTTCGACTTAAGCTTCAGATTGGAATCTATGTATACTATGCATATTTAACTCACATTGAATGTGGTTTTATGGAAAGGCTATGACAATGGAGTTTGATAGGAAGGTTAGGCCATCGTTTGAGCTGGAAACTTATGTGGTTAATGACGTGTTTGAGTGCCATGTGATGGCCTGCATACTTGGATCTACTACGTGGCTTGCTATTCGTTTATAATTTGAGTGGAAATATGATTTGGATTAAGAGTTAATGGATGTTGATGTTTTGGGGAACGTGATGGTTCATGCATTGAATGCATGGATGCGAGATTCACTTGCATAGAGCTTACCATACCACACTGTTTGGCATTTCATTTTGACATTTGGGTTTTGTAAGCTGTCGAATAACATTGTGTCTTTCAGGCCTCTGTTGGTCGTTGTTGGTAAATGTGGCTCATTTTTCTCGGAGATACTTGAGAAACAAAAGAAGATGTGTAGTTTAGCTCGTACCCATCAAATGTTTCTTTCATTTTTCAATAATAGTTTTGAGAAAATGGCTTTGTTGGTCTGTGAATAAGTATGTTGTTTGTCCATCTTTCAAAGTTTTTTTGTCAATTCGAATGAGGGTTTCCATGCCTCATTGTAAAATATTGAACCCTGGTTATGGAAACTGTTATCTTAACTATGTAAATAAAAGGGCTTGAATGTTGTTGTGACTCTTCTGTATTTTTAAAAGAGAATGCAATTCTTGATAAATTGTGAAGCAAAGAGAAATACAGAGAGAAAAGAATAGAACAGTATATTGAAATGTATGAAGAAGTACTGAAGTAGTTGAAGTACAATGCTATGGGAGATGGTTAAGCTAAATAGGCTCAAACAAGACAAAAATAGAAAGTACAATTGTCCAGTACAACTGGCAGTGTACAGTCAGACTATTGAGGTTACATTATATTTAACACTCCCTCTTAAACTCAACAGTTACAATCATCAGCACTGACTATGCCTAAGTGTTGTCTCTGA
>SNQJ01S0001555.1:57573-88114 GCA_010110895.2 Picea sitchensis
TTTACAATACAATATACATATAGGAGCCAGCGACATCCAAAACCCTAACCCAATGACCTGGATTAGTCCAAAACCCTAATTCCTTAACTGGAAATAGAAAACCATCGGCAAAAAAAAAAACCATGTGCCGAAAAACCACCTAAATAAAATGTGGTCTCGGAAATATGTCATCCCGGTAATATGTCGTCTCAGAAACATGTCGTCCATGCATTACAAACCCCTCACATTCCCAAATTACATTGGAAACCCCCATGTTCTTAAATGGTAGAAAATTCTTCGAAGTGGTGAAGTTTTTTCAAATCAAAGATGTAAACTTTGTCTTGGGTTACTCTCTTCTATACCCCTAGTTGTATGTATGCTTTCTTGTTGATCTAGTCAAAGACTTTTCTTAAAACTATGTTGATGCAAACAATATTTGATGTTTTACTTGCTACTCTATGCATACTCTAAATTTTCCTTGCACTTATAGATGAGTTTCTTTAGTAGAGGAAGCCATGGTAGAGTAAAAAGGGCCAGAGGGAGGAGGCCCAACGATTCTTGGGGAAACACAAAACTTCATTTCTCAATTCATTTCGATGCCGACTCTAAATAATTCAATCAGATTTTGTAGACAAGTTTCTTAAACCTAGCAGGAAAAGGATCCTTTCAATCCCATCCTCCACCTAAAAGGAAACCCCTTCAAACTCGTCATAGAATTTATGGTATTTCTATACAACCACATATGTCCTTACCTCCTAAGATCCCAGTCAACAATGGTTGGAATGAGATTGTTAGCCCTACTCAAAATCAAGTTCAAGGATGGCCCACAACTTCATTACCATTACCTCCTCCTCCTCCCAAGCAGTCTGCCCTGCATATTACATGAAAAGCCTCTCATGCCCATTAAACTCAACCATTGAAAAATCTTAAGTCTCAAATCCAAGAACCCCAACCTAGCAAGGGTAAGGTTCCTACCCATTTTCTTGACACTGATCAGTGAATAACTTCTTCACACTCAATTACCTCTCATTCCCAACACCTTAAGCATGAAGATATACATGTTCCCTTTGGGGATATGCATCTAGAACCATCAATGATAAAAGGTAAAACATCTGTACATACATATTCAGAGGTCATGAAGGTAACAAAAGCATAGGGAAGCGAGCATAGGAAAATTGCCTCACATAAGAAATATGAATTTTGATTTCATAGTACTATTTTTATGATGGTTTGGTTGTTAGAGACACATCTCGTTATTTTTTTTGGACAATGGTATATTTTGGACAGATTGATTACTCGTTATTTTGGATATTTTGAAAACAACAATTTTAGGGCAGCTTGATGGCATATTATTTTGATATATTTTTGGCAGCCTTTGACTTGAACAACAGATTGATGTATTCACTTTTGATAAATATACTTGCATATATTTAATATTCGAGAGTCATAAGGATGTTTACAAGTATTTCATGTGAACTGATTGGGATATATGTCATACTAATGTTTAAATGATATCGATGCATGTTTACATTTGGAGGAATAAGGGGATATTTATGAAAATTAAACAAAAGATCAATAGGGGGTCCCACCTATTAGTTAATATTTATTTTACCCTTATTATTATTACTTAATTAAGTGATGTCCCTATTTAACTAACGTTAGTTAAATAACTTAACTAAAAAGTAGTTGAACTACTCAAACTACTTCTGAGAGCATAAAAGAAGAATTCAAGGGACAAGCAAAAAAGAGAGAGAGGAGATAAAGGCAAAAACCCTGATAAGGTTTGCTCATCCATTTCTGAAATTCTTAAAGGCTAGATACTTCTTCTTGATAGCAGGGTCTTACTAAAGGTGGTAATATGGAAGACCAAGAAACATATATTATTGAAATGCTTAT
Organism: Picea sitchensis; assembly: GCA_010110895.2. NCBI lineage: Eukaryota > Viridiplantae > Streptophyta > Pinopsida > Pinales > Pinaceae > Picea > Picea sitchensis. The sequence continues at coordinate 59,449 of SNQJ01S0001555.1, forward strand.
AAGGTTGATCATTTTTTTTCTGATAGTCTGTGAGTTCTTATTAGATTTATGAATTAGTTTTCAATGATAATTAGTGGCAAATTGTGGCTTGTTGATTCATATGTTTTTAGTCTTGGTTTCAATTTGGAAGCACCAGTTGTTTATGTGATGATGTACCTTTAACTTCTAAGTATTTTCATGGTCCTTACCCATTTTGGGTATGAAAGAAATGTATTTGGCAGTGTTTCAAAATTGAATGAATAAAATCACGTGATGGTTTTGGAGTCTCATTTTGGATTATGTGGATGCTCTTATTTAATATATATATATTTTTTTTATAATTGTTCATCAAACTATTTATATTTCTGATATCTTTTATTATTATTTTTTATTATAAACCATATAAAAGACAACATTGATCTTAAGAACATATTCCTTGAAGGTTAATTGATAATTTTGCAAAAGGGGCTATAAACATAGGGTAATAATCCCAACTATCTTTCTTTAGCTTGGAAAGATTAAAAAATGTTGGTATTAGGACAATTATTCCTTTTCATCAACAACCCTTATATGCCAAATGGGCCCGAATTCCATCTTCATCATCTTCTAGCTTTCTTATGGAATGTTTAAAATTAGCACATACAAGGGAGGAAGAGTTAGGGAGCCATGTTGAAGCTCATAGTTCCATTTAAAATAATGTCCTCCACCTTTTGGGTTGTGTCCAGATTTGCTAACATGTCCACCTCATTACAATCCCGATGAACATGAGAAAAGTCAATGGATCATAAAGAATTTAACTCTAGAAACATTCTTTGGAAGATGATCTTGAGCATGTCATTAGAGGGGAGATTATGAAGACGAGCTAGATAAATAACAATTTGAGAGTCTCCTATGACTATATGATCCAAGATTCTCTGTTGTTTGGCCATATTAATACCTTTGAGCAGAGCATACAATTCCACTTGATTGTTGGAAGTGACACCCAAGATCTAAGAGAAAGATGTCCTAAGGCTTCCTCTAGGGCCCAGGAGAACCCCACGAGCACATACCTCCCTGGGGTTTTCTTTTGATGCTCCATCAAAACAAAGAGAAGAGTGGGAAAGATTCTGCCTGTAAGAGTCAAAGTCTGTCGGGGCGGTTGGGGGGGAATTGAAGCTGGAAACTAGGTTTGGGGGGGGGGGAATGGGAGAAGGTCCAGGAGTAGGAGAGGGGAGAGATGAGAATTGGAGGCACCAATCAGGTTCAAGAGGGTCAAGGCCCAATAAGGGGGGGATTTAGAGAGGGTGGCTTAGGAAGCATCAGAAATAAGACAAAGAGATTGGGAATCTACACAAGAAGGGGGAGAGGAAGATCCTTCAAAAATTATCTTGTTATGGGTTAACCATACCTTCCAACAAACAAACTTGGGAAAGGAGATCATACTTTTTGAAAGAGAGATTTCCCTTGGAATGTGCTTGCATAGAGGTATTTCCACATGTAAAAATGATTACTAGGAGAATGAGGCCATCTCACTTAGGTATACAACTCCTTCAGAGCAAATTTATAGACTTCATGAGAAAATGGGAAGTGCAGAAAAGGATGTGCATTTGTCTCCTGTATCTTCTTGCATAAGGTGCATCCGAAGGGTCCCATGAAGCCCCTTTTGAGTAAATTATCTCCAGAAAGTAGCTTACTATGTGATAGCATCGAAAAAAAAAAATATATTCGACAGTCCTTTGTTGTTCCACATGTTCCCCCATATTTTAAGGTGGGGAGGCATATTTGTCCAGGACATAAGATATGAATATCCTTTCTTAACAGCGTACCTATGTCGATCCCATCCTCTATAATCTGATTTGTTCCTTTGAATTGGGGCATAAACTCTACGATTGGATTGAAGCAGGTAAGATGCATAATGAAACTGATCTGAAACAGGTCCCAGATACCATCCCTCCCAAGCCCCAGAGGAGTAGTCCCATTTCAAGATGTCATACAGAGTGCTCTTACCTCAATATTTCAACCAATTGAGAATAGGAAGAAAATAGGGATCTTGATGAAAGGGGGATTACCCATAATCCCATCCGAGAGGAAAACCATTTTCTTTCCATTACCTTGGATCCATGTAAGCTTACTTTGTAGAAGTGGTAGTGTAGGTATCAACATATGCAAAATAAGGGATCTTTGATGATTTACAATGGGTGCATGAAGACTTCTTATCCATTCTTGTGAAAGATATTTATTGAGAAGAACCTTTTTCCACTGGTATTTTGTCCATGTTATCAGTATCCAAATAATTTTAGCTCCTAAAGCCAAGTTAATGAGACATGGATATTTAATTCCCAAATCTCCATGATTACGAGGAGATCACACCATTTCTCACTTCACCAAATGCATTATTTTGTTGTTTGTGCATCCTCCTTGCCAAGGGAATCTTTGAATTTTCTGGGCTATTGCCTGGTTGATTGAGATTGGAGCCAATAGAGTAGAGAATTGGAAAATGGAAAGGGCAGATAGAACTAATTTCATCGAAGAAAAAAGGACAACCTTCTCTTTCCTTCCCTTTCCTCCTTCTCTTCTTCTCTCTTTTCTCTTTACTCACCAACATATCGATGCCAAAAGCACATTCTTCGCCGACATATTGACGAAAAAATGTCTTTTCCTCGTTGACGTATCAACGCAAGATAATCTTTCTTCACCGATAAAATATCTTTCTTCTTGCTGATAAAGGTCTTTTTTCTTCACTGATGTTTTGGTGAAAAATTCACATTTCTCACCAGCATTTCGGCTAAGAATTTACATTTGTCGTCGATGGCTTATTCACTTTTCTCGTCAAGTTTTCGACAAAGAATTCATATTTCTTGGAGAAATTTTGGCACAAAATTTAGTTTTCTCGCTGATGTTTCTGGTGAAGAATTCACATTTCTCACCGATAAAAATCCTTCTCTATTGCTGATAGAAATCCTTCTTTATCGCTGATAAAAATAATTATTTATCATTGATAAAATTCTTTTTTATCATCAGTGTATCAATGAACAATCCACTTTTCTTGTTGTTGTATCAATGAAAACCACTTCTTTGCTAATGTATCAGAAAAAAAATACACTTTTCTTTTCGTGTATCAGTGAAAAATCCATTTTTCTCACTGGTGTATCGGGGGAAAAATCCACTTTTCTCGCCGATGTATTAGCGGAAAATATTCTTTTGTCACTGAAACACTTTCTTGGTAGCGACCCAAAAATATATTTTCTTTCTGAAACCCTGTAACAATGACCTTAAGAGATATTCATTCACCGATGTATCAACATAATATTTACATTCTTCGCCGATACACACTGTATCGACGACTAAGGGACATTTTCATACTTAGTCGTTTTTCACATTTTTTGGGCTCACGATTGTCGCAAGCATTTCGAAAATTCCTGAATTGACTGTCTAAGTTGAAATCCAACAACTAGAGGCCAAAATGACCCCCACACAATGAAAAAAACATAATTTTTTTTAGATTTTAGGGCCTTGACCCGATTTTTCATCTGCTAGGAAAAAACAAAATTTCACCCAAAAACTACACATGATGAAATTTTCTCTATTGTAGCAGACCCATACAACCCTGGTGTTGCAACCAGAGCTTTGATACCACTTTGTAGTGCTTCCACTACTTAACCCATAAAATGTTTCTGATACCCTTAAACTAGATGCATCTAACAACATTTCTAAAACATTAATGCAACTGATTGTACACATATACAACAACATCAATTCACTTAAAAATCAGAGTAATATGCACAACAATAAAAACCCATTACTAAAAATAGATAACAAAGATAAAACACTTATATTTTAATAGTAATTGTGTAACCGACTGCAAGGGATGGACATTTTTTCCAACCGTATATTTTTTTCTCCAAATATGAGCAACAAATCACCCTCGAGCTGGGGCTATGAATCCACAAAAATGGTGTCTCTCATAGTCCAATTCACTCCCATAACAAACTAATTTTCCTACAATTATCCCAATCCACTAGCTCTCTTCCTCTTAACCTGCACAACCCAAGGAATTGGGATCCCCCTTCATTGCTCACAGTCCCTCAGGCCTTGCCACTTTCCTCCAGGGATCCAACACAGATTGTCTAGGAATCTCTATTATTGGGGACTCCAGGGATGCTAGCTACCCCAATAAAACTAACAACAATAACTCACTACTCTATAGAAAATTCTCACACAAAAAATTATCTCTCTACAAGCCTAACAACCTACTTCTTCATGAAACAAGAGATCCAACAAGATACCCACAACACCTACTATGGTTTCTTTTAAGCTCCAATGCTCTCCACTCCCTTGCTGCTCCAACAACTACATGCAAAAACTTCCCACAATGGGCATTTGAATTTCCCTTTTACCCATGAAAGTTGACTCACATTCCCCAATGTTGATTGTACTCAGCTCCCATGCTCTCATAATTATTGGATGTGACTTTTCCCACCAACCCTCTTACATGTGTTTAATGATTGGGCTCTCATACACTCAAAAGGAAATTAGAAGGTTCACTCAAGATAATAATTTTAGGAAAGTGGGTTGGAATTAATACCCACGAATAATCTCCCCCCTTGGATTCCTCACTTAGACATTCCCCTATCTTGTGGAAACTTAGCCCCCAATTAATTTTTCTGTGTCCACCCGCAACCAACATCACATTTATTTTATTATTACGATATACAATGTTTACAAATTACATATTTGGGCATGCGGCCGTACATCATATTTAATTACATATCGCTAAAACAAGGACGTTACAATAAGGATGCAATATGGAGGCTCGAGAGTAGGGCATTATGTCTAGCCAAAGGCGATGACAATACACAATTTTTCCATAGTCATGCAAACTCTCAGAAAAAATCCAATACCATTTGGTAGATGCAAAAACCTAATAGCACTAAGGCATAATATTTTGAAGACATTACCACCTAGGTGTAAATTTTTTCAATAACATATCCAAAGAGGAAAGTAGAGTCACCATAGGTAAGGTAGTAAAGATGAATACCTACTTCCCAAGCTTTGTATCGTAAGAAAACAAAAAAATCTCTACTAGAAGAAGTCACAAAGGAGGAACTATAGGTAATTTTACATAGTTTTCAAAAGGATAAGAGCCATGGGTTGGATGAGTGGACGATATAATTATTTTTGAGTTTTTTTAAGCTATTTGTGGATGACCTACCGATGATAATAAATGAGTCTAGAGTATAAAGGAAGAAGTTAGCAACTTTCAACACAAAATTCATTTCCATAATTCCAAAAACCGATAATCCAATATTATTTGATCAATTTCAACCCATCTCACAATGTAACTGTATCTCACTATGCAATTACCAAAAGAATTGAAAGGAATATGTCGGCTTCAATCTTGCATGATAAATTTAGCTTCTTGAATGGAAGGAAAATCCATGAAGCTATCAGAGTATCTTGGGAGGGCTTTCACTATGTTATAACAAGGAAGCTACCTTATGTGGTTATCAAGTTGGATCTTTCAAAAGCATATGATAGAGCTAGTTGGTTATATTTGAATATGATGTTAATACACTTGGGATTTGATGTCTACTTTGTAAACTGGATTGTGAATTGTGTATATTTGGTTTCATTTGCAATTCTAATAAATAGATTTGCTTCAACTTTTTTGATATCTGATGGGGGGTTAAGATAGGGATGCTTACTTTCACCATTGTTATTCCTTGTCATTGTAGAAGGGTTGAGAAAATATCTATTAGAGATAAAAAGTATGGGTTCATTTTGAGGAATAAATTTTGGAAGGAGTATAAATTTATCACATCTCTTCTTTGTTGATGATATTTTGTTTATTGTGGTGGATCAAGGAGGGGTGTGCTTAAACTTAAAGAGACATTGGACCTCTATGGCATAGCCAAAGTATGTTAGTAAACATTTAGAAGTCTATAATATCTTGTACTGAGTTTATGAGCAAGAGATTAGATATTTTACACATCTATTTCCTCCCCGATCAATTGATTTAGAAGCCGGGGTAAAGTATTTAGGTTTCCTTAAGCCCAACAATTATGGGAAAATGAATTGAAATTGGCTTACTGCTAAAATGGAGAAGAGGTTATTTTCTTGTGTAATGTACCTACATAGGATAATATGGGGTACCCAAGGAAACACCTAAAGGGACAATGAATGTAATGTGGCCATAATCACAGAATAGGTCCACTTGGTAGTTGATGGGTAATAAATAGGCCCACTATGTAGTTAAGAGGAAATAATATAATAAAAAGGGGTAGTTGGCATATACCCCTAGTAATGATCATGCAAAAATATAAATACATACGAGTATTATTGTATTGGATATATGTTGGATAGGAAGCATAGCTTGCAGAGTTATTCCTTCCATAATGAGTAATTGATGGTGTTACCCTACCTTAAGAGTTCTTCTCTACATTCTTGTGTTTATGGTGCATGTGCTAAGTGATAATTATATATGTTTTATCCATATATTGGATTATGAATGGTCATGGTATGAAAATCACCATTGTGGAGAAAATTGGGCAAATGTTACATTTGTAGCTTATGTATGTATTGTAATTTGCATGCACAATTATTTTTTTACAAGCCATATGCATACTTCATACATATCGGTTTCATATTCATAACAACAAAGATAAATCTATGCAATTACCATTGTTATATCAACATGTCAAGTACATGAAACTACTCATGTTTTACTTATGTGTAGTCGCTTGACCTTGACCTCGAGAATATGTTGAGCCTTCCAAATGAAGTATATGAATTTGTTTTTTGAAAAGTGCCTTAGGAAATGAAGACATATAAAGAGATTCATGAGGTTTATTTTGTATTGCAAACTTCCTACTATTGATTTGTAGATGCCTTCAACAAGAGAAGGTCATTATTTCTATAAAACTTGGTAGAAAGAACAATTCTATTAATGTTCACTTGGCTAAAATAGTGCAAGTCTCTACAAATCATATCTAGAGCACAAAGGTTGAGGGTGAAAATGTTTAAAATTTTAAATATTTGAATATTACTATGGATAAATATCTTTTGCACTCATTTTTTCATGCTATAGACATGGATGATGTGGATATTATTCTTGGATATCCTTGAATGGACTCGTTTGTTATGGTTAACATTAGTGTTTATTTGAAATATTTAAGGGATCTTTAATACATATTTATAATAATGTATGAATATTTCTACATGAAATTATTTTACAAGTTATATCAGTTTGATATTTCAGTTTGTACACCTATAGGAGATCTACCTACTGTTTGATATTTCAATTTGTATACCTACAAGAAATTATATTACAAGTTATAGGGTTGTAGAAAAGTTGTACATCTGTCTATACCTTTGTTTTTGCAATTGTAAACTTAAAACCCTTTGCTGTGAAAAAAAATAACAAAAATTGTCTTCTTAGACAAATAAGGCAAATTTTGCGTTGGTGTAAATTTTTCCTTGATGCAAATTTTGCCTTGATGCAAAACACATGCCAATCTACACTAAACTACACATCTAGGTCTCAAAAATCATTCCATTTGAGTGGTTGAAATTGTAAATGATTTGTTAAGTCATTTTTCATAGGCATATATACTTAGTTTTCCATTTTTAGTCATAAAAGACTCAACTAAGCAAAAATATGCAAGAGAAGCCTAGTAAAACCCTATAAATGCACAACCTATTCGCAAAAAGTAATCCAAGGCTGTATTATACCTTATATTTGAGTTGTGAAAGTTGATCGAGGTGTGGCTTATCATATTATACATGTTCATGTTGTTAATTTTTCAATTGCAAGTTTAAAAAGGGTTGTGCAAAAGAGGCAAAGTTTGCCTTATAATTTGGAAGGTTAAAATTGTACTAAGTAACCAAATTAAAATGCACACCCAAGCTTCCGCGTAGCTCCAAAAATTGTTGTATAAGTTGTATGATGGAGTTAGATCTATGGTAAATTTACCTATGTCATTTAAATTGCAATTGAATAACTGGAGAGGTTTCTTTCATGCACCTAGATTTGGTATTTCATGAAAAATTGAAGGAAAGACTGCCTTAGAGTAAAATTCATGCCCTAGTCTCAATTTTGATCCAAATTGAGTGGTTCAACTTGAAAAAGGTGTAATTTTTGAATTTACACATCTCTATAACCTTATATTGACATTTTCAGACAAAAACCCGCTTGATGTGCATAAAGGCTAAAAATTGCCTTGTAAAACCAAAGGGCCAAATTGTTAAATTTGGCTATATGAAAATGCATACCCAAAGTTGGCTAAGCCTCCATAATTTAATATTTAAGTTGTAAATTGATGATTAGAATATTTATAACATTATTGTACAATTAGGAGTACGTTTACACTCCAAAAAGGATGAGTTCTATGCACACATATTCACGACCTTTTGATGAATCAAAGGATGGTGGGTTATGAGAGAAATCAAGGTCAATGACTTCTAACCAATCAATGATATGTAGAAAATGGCATAAAACTTAACAACACATAATTATCCCATATAAGAAAATACTTTAAAGAGAATAAATCCTAGTAAATATAGAGTTTGTTCACCTCCAAATTGATTGATTCAATTTGGAGAGTGTGTAAATTATGTTTTTACATCTACATATAACTTTGTTTGTGCATTTAGAGAAATAAAACCTGTTGCTGTCACCAAATGACCAAAAATTGTCTTATAAAATGAAGAGGTCAATATTACATGATATATTACAAGTTACAAGGTTATAGAAAAGTTGTACATCTGTCTATACCTTTGTTTGTGCAATTGGAAAATTAAAACCCTATGTTTTGCAAAAAGACCAAAAATTGTCTTGTAGGACAAAGAGGGAAAGTTTTGCATTGGTGTAAATTTTTCCTTGGTGAAAAATGCATGCGAGGCTACAATAAAATGCACACCTAGGTCTAATTACTCATTCAATTTGAGTGGTTCAAATTGTAAATGTTTTGTTGAGTCATTTTACATAGGCTTGTATACTTAGTTTTACATTTGCAGTCATAAAATACTCCGTTGTGAAAAAATAGGCAAGAGATGCCAAGTAAAACCTGGAAATGCACAATCTGTTTGTAAAATGTAAGCCAATGTTGTATTACACCTTATATTTGAGTTGTGAAAGAATTTGGGGGTGTGGTTTATCATATTAGGCCTATTCATTCTGTTAATTTTTCAATTGCAAGGGATGTTGTGCAAAAGAGACTGTTCGACAACACATGTGTTCCAATAGAGGATGAACACCTTCAATAACCACTTGCACAACCAGATCAAAAATCAACACACCGATGTTTTACGTGGTAAAATGACTGTGGGGAAACATCCATGGCCCTAGCCAACATGGCCACTTGGAGCAATTTATTAATGCAAAAGAAAAATATTACAAAGAGATTTACAAGAGAGTTTCTCACAATCAATCGTCAACAAATGACCCTCCATTCTCTTTAAATAGAGATCATGAACCAATTGAGTGTTAAGCCACAAATCAATGTAGATGTTAAGATCGAGGAGAATATGAGCTGTCGGATCACTCTATGTCAGGAACATATTGTGATCGTCAGATTACCTAACTACAAATGCATACTAAAGAAACACACTTTTACCTAATGACACATTAGACCAAGTTGATCTTAACTAACTCCTTAGTGTCTAAATATCCTAACATCCCCCATTAAGAACAACTTGGGATATGATTGAAAGATTTACAAAGGTGACACAATAGGAGAAGGAAGGAGGCATTAGAGCCTATCCTCCCTCAATGACAACTTCCTGAACTCCTAACATAGAACGAAGTTTGGAAACCTTTGCTTCTATAAGAGACTTTGTGAAAATGTCTACAACTTGATCTTTTGTAGGGAAAAAGAGCACTTCAATAACTCGATCATGAATGAGCTTTCTGATGAAGTGCATGTGTAGCTCGATGTGTTTGTTGTTCTAATGTTGAACTGGATCTTTGGCGAGCTTGATGGCACTCTGATTGTCACACCACAGGGTGGTCAGATGTTCCTATTGGAATCCAAACTCTGAAAGGATTTGTTGAAGCCATAAGGCTTCCTAACTTGCATTAACTACTGCTCAGTACTCTCCTTCAGCCGAAGAAAGAGAAATAGCCTGTTGTTTCTTACAAGACCAAGTGACAGGTCCTAATCCAAGGATGAAAAAATAAACTACAGTAAACTTTCTATCATCAGGGTCACCGACCAAATCTGAATCAGTGAAACTAACCAATAAAGGAGTCCCCCTTGAACTGTAATGTATCCCAAATGGAATTGTACCCCGAACATACTAACACATCCTTTTAGCTACTTTCTAATATATTTCATGGGGTGTTTTCATATACCAGGTATCACGATCAACAAAAAACGAAATATCAGGACATATATGAGTCAAATATAAGAGGCTAGAACTAACTAATGGTACAAAGTAGCATCAAATTTGAGACAAGTACAAGTGGTAACGAGTTTGACTCCAAGATTGAAGGGAGAAGGGGATGGTTTAAAATATTCCATGTGACAACGATGAATAAGGTCACACACATACTTAGACTAAGAAAGAAAGATTCCTTCCTTGGTTTGCAATACTTGGAGGCCATGGAAACAGTGCAAAAATCCTAAGTCTATCATTTCAAATTTCTTCTTAAGGAATGTTTTCAAATGGTTTAAAAGTTTAGGGTCACTAATAGTTAGGATAAGGTCATCAACATAAAGAACACATATTATGATATGTATTCCTACTTTCTTGGTATAAACATTATGGTCAAAATGGCATCTAGAAAAACTAGTGTCAAGAAGAAAGCTTTCCATTTTCGCATACCAATCTCTCGGAGCTTGCTTAAGACCATAAATAGATTTCTTAAGGAGACAAACAAGGCAAGAGTCATTATGGACATAGCCATGAGGTTTTTCCATGTAGATTTATTCTTGTAAATCCCCATGCAAGAAGTTTGATTTAACATCCATTTGATGGACCTCCCATTTATGTGAGGCAACAAGGGCTAGAAAAAGGAAGATGGAATTCATTTTGGCTATGGGGGGGAAGGTTTCACCATAGTCAATTCCTTCAACTTGAGAGAACCCTTTGGAAACTAATTGGGCCTTGTGTCTTTCGATACTTCCATCTGATGCATACTTAGTTCTATACACCCATTTACATCTAACAAGTTTTCTTCCTTTCAGAAGAGGTACAAGATCCCAAGTATCATTCACCATTAAAGAGCGATACTTGTAATTCATTGTTGTATCCCAATTTGGATGACCTAAAGCTTCCACAAATTTCTCTGGATCACGAGTCTCTAAAACTTGAGCCAAAAGAGAAGAGGCTTGCTAGAACTGTGAACATGTTCGACATTTGATACGAAGGATCATCGACAAGATCACCAACTGCTTCTCGAGTTAAATGAATCTATCTAGGAAGCGGTGGTACTGGTGTAGGTTCATGTTCAGTGGACTCATATAGAGGAAGGTGAGCAAGTGGACATGGAATTTCATCCTCATTTCCATCATCTAAAGAAGAAGAGCTAGAATAGGAACAAAATATGACACAAATTCCGAAGATGGCTCGTAGGCTGTAGATGGCACAAACGCTAAATTAGGTTCACAGGCCAATAAATTTTCATCAAATTTAACATTTTTTCTAACAATAAATTCATTAGAATGAGGTTGAAGAAGTCTGTAACCTTTGGCATCTTCAAAATAACCAATACAAATACTCTTCTCACTTTTAGGATATAAATCTTTCATTTTCTCATCAAGAATGTGAGCCCATGCTACACTACCAAATACATGGAATTGGTTTACATCTGGATTAATGCTAGTCCATGCTTCTTCCGGTGTTATATTTTTTAGAGCCCTTGTGGGAGTGATATTTACTATGTAATTTTCACAATTGATGGCTTCCGCTCAATAACGAAGATTTAATCCTTTAGATTGGATCATGAAATTAACCATTTATTTTAATGTGTAATTCTTTCTCTTAGTAACACCATTTTGTTTTGGTGTATATGGAACAATGTGTTGCATTCAGATGCCCTGTACAATGTAGTAACTTGTAATTTTTTTTTTCACATATTCACCTCCATTATATGTTCCTAACCTTTGAATTCGATGTCCATATTGTTTTTCTACAAGGGCCTTGTAGGCCAAAAACTTGTCAAACACTTCACTCTTAAGTTTTAATAAGTACAACCAAGTGCATCTAGAGAAGTCATCAATTAAAGTTAAGAAATACTTACACCTATAAAAATAAGGAGAAGAAAGCATACCACACAAGTCACTATGAATAAGCTGCAAAGGGGACGAGACATGCCAAGAGGCACGCTTGTCAAAACTATCCTGATGATGTTTGCCGAGAACACAACCGACACAAACACTATATTTGGAAGAAACAAGAGGAATACCAATCACCACCTATTGATTACATAGTTGTTACAATGAGCGATACTTTAGATGACCAAACCGCTCATGCCAAAGTTTGCTTAAGTCATCGCTATGAGAAACAAAAACTAATGGAAAGATGATGACCCAAATTTGTCAAACTTGTACAACCTAGTAATATCATCAATAATTCCAGTTGCGAGAACATGCTTAGGATATTTTATATCCTTGATTACAACTCGGTGAGGTGAAAAATCTACGGTTTTACCTTCACTTGAATGAGTGATTTGATACACTGATAGAAGGTTGCATAAAAGTCTTGGAACATATAATGCATCATTGAAATGACCATTATCTACTTGAATCGTTACATACCCTACAACACTAAGAGATCTATCATTACCAACACATATTTTCTTGGTGTTACATTCATTTTGAGAAGAAAAAATGGCTTAATCCTTAGCCATATGATAATATTCCCATTAATCAATAAACCACTCATCAAAAGAAGAAGTAGAAGTTGCATTGGAGGAGAAACAAGAAGCATACAATGAATTTCCATGAGAAGAAGAGTTAGAAGAAGAAGAATCAATATTGATTTTGTTCTTTTTCATCACTGCTTCTAAAGCTTCCATATTCTTAAAAAATTTGGACTCCATATGACCATCTTTACCACAAAAGTTGCAATGTATGTTACTCTTCTTAATTTTAGATTTTTCTCCTTTGTCAGCATTAGGAGCGGAAGCTAGATGATAGGGTATGTGACCCTTGTTTTGTCTATTGTTGTGGCGAGGATTTTGCTTCATGGGATTCTTGGATTTATCTTTTTTCTAAGCAACTAAGGCTTTGTTGGAGGTACCTGCTATGGTGATCACTCCAAGTTGCACAAGTTTATATTACTCTCTAATCAAAGCACCAATCTAGAAAGAATCAAGATAGGGATTTTGGTAAGCACTCCCCAGAGTTTCTCTCATGGCATAAAAGGTATATACAAACACATAATATGCACTACCAAGCTTATAAAGAATATAATAATAATAATAATAATAATAATAATAATAATAATAATAATAATATATTTTTAAGGTCACTGCCAAGCCGCCAAGCCAGACACCAAAATGAGACCCCCTTGTTTGTAAGACAAGGGATCCCCTCCGCACATCGATTTGACTGCTAAAGTATACATAGGTACACATACCCTACCCCCTCTGGATTTGAACCTGTGACCTCAAAGGAGGAAAAACATGTTCTTAACCATTATGATAGATGCATTGATCTTCCTTCAGATCTATTTTGCAGTTTATACATAAAAGTCTAAGTGTTTGGAACTTAGTTAAGTAATATTCAATGCAAGGAAAATCATTGGGACTTAAAGTCATTAACTGATTTTCTTTCTAGTGGGATTGAATAATATTGTGATTACCAAACACAACTTCAAGATTTTCTGAAGTGTTATATGGGCCATCAATTCCTTGAAGGTGAAACCTTAAATCAGGATAGATGGACATTCCGATTAGTCCATGTGCTTCATCACTCTTATTATCCCATTTGACTTTATTTTCATCATTAGTGGGTTTTAGTTCTTTTCCTAGGGTAATCCGATACAATCCTTTACTTCTTAATACATCCTCCATATGGGATTCACATGCGAAGTAGTTGTTTGATCCAGGTGCATATTGGTGGCCACCCACCTATTCCAACTGGCTCCTTTTGACAATTTTTAGTTCAACACGTTCTTTTGTACTTCTTTGTAATTGTGGGTTATACACTTCCGGTGCTGTCTGAAGCCCTACACATCTTCCAAGTGGACACTGGTGGCCTCCCACATAATCCAACTGGCTTATTTTGTATGTTTTCATGTCAACACATCTTTCTATACTTTTAGGGCCGTTTTGGGGCCCTAAACAATGTTTTTTTGGCTCACCATAGTCAAATTGTAGACATAGTCAGAGTTTGACGATGTAATGCGTATTTCTCGAAAATGCATTTTCGACAGGCTATCACACGCCTAAAATGGAGGTCGTATACAAAATTTACTACCCCAAGAAGTTGAGGTACCAACTTACCCATAGGGGCCCACATAAATTTTGGTGTTTCATCTCTTAGGGTTAGGTTTTTGGATGTTTAGAGTTTTGGCATTCATGAGTAATGTTAAAAAGGCCTCTGGAGCCTCATTGTAATCATTCTTCTCAGACAGATGTGCGTAGTAGCCACATCTCTTCTCAGAGATAGCTACCACCATTCAAGCAAGTGCTTCAATTCTGCAGTTTTACAGTTTCAGCCTATTTCATTTATTCAATAGAAGATATTGTTCAATGGATATCTATGTTGTTCTTCATATCTATGTGTTTATTATATCCAGTCTGTTAATCAGTTCATTCCACTCCTAAATCCAGATCATTGGTACTGGTAAGAAAAATATCACTGGGAGAAGCCACATTAAATATGCAGAGAATATGGATTTAAAGGTTGAAAGTGATGGTTTTGATGGAAAACTCTCAAAAAAATAGGATGTTTAAAAAAAACCGGCATTGAAACGAACTTCGGATGTGAAAGTTATTCCCTTTTGAAAAAATGCATAAATTTTAACCAAAGAGCCACGTGGCAAGTAGAAGTTGGTCCACATGGTGATGCTCCTCCTAATTGTGCCTATATACTCACTTTTAAATAAGTTATGAAGTGACCCAATTTTATAGAATAAGCGGGAATCACTTTTACAATGAAGTTACTTTGTAAATGAAAGTTGCATGCTAAGAATAACTTAAAATAAAATATTAAAATTATTTAATAGTGATTCATTTTTATAATTAACTAAAATGCACTTTACAATGAATGCATGATCTTTTTCAAAAAAAGTAACAAAAAATAGACTTGAACTCAAGACATCTTGCTATGTAAAGTAACTTTCAACCAAGTGAGCTAGTGCAAAACACATTATAGTCTCAAGGAAGATTGGGGGTGTTGTTGTGGAAGACGACCTTGGAGTGCGTGCTCAATAAAAAAATATTTTCATGCATTCACACACAATTGTTTTTTTCTTCTCGACAACAAAAACTGTTATATCTTGGTCAGCTTACCTGGAAAATGCAATTTTTCTCTCTGTTTCTGATTTACCAAGATCACACAGAGCACATATCAAAGAGCATAAGCAGACAAGAAAACCATTTCCACTTTGTTTTTGATTTTTCGAGATCGCACAGAGTACAGGGAAAAGAACATACACAGATAGAAAATAATAGCAACCCAAAAATAAAAAATAGAAAACCGAAATAAAAATGAAATATTATCTCCGTAAAAATTTAAAAGGGCGTATTCAGGCTTTATACCTCCGAATATGACTGAAATGGCCGTATATTGAGCATATGGAAACCTTTCGAGTGAAATGAAAAATGTTCCTAACTGAAACGAGTGCTCTAGACACAATGTAATAGTTCCCTCAACTCATAAATGTACAAAAATGGTAGAAACTAGAGATGCAACAACACAACTTCAATATCTCGATCTACAATGGGAGTGAGTCTTCAAATGCACTCTGATACCATGTTTGACAACACATGTATTCCAATATAGGATGAACAACTTCAATAACCACTCACACAAGTATATCAAATATCAACACATCAATGTTTTACGTGGTAAAACCCTTGTGGTGAAACATCCATGACCCTAGCCAACGTGGCCACTTGGAACAATTTATTAATGAAAAATAAAAATATTACAAAGATATTTACAAGAGAGTTTCTCAAAATCAATCATTGGAAAATGACCCTCCATGCTATTTAAATAGATATCATGGACCAATCAGGTGTTAAGCCATGAATCAATGTAGTTGTTAAGATCGTGGAGAATATGATCCGTCAGATCATTCTATGTCGGGAACATATCATGATCGTTGAATTACCTAACTACAAATGCATACTAAAGTAACACACTAAGAAACACACTTTTACCTAATGACACATTAGACCAAGTTGATCTTAACTAACTCCTTAGTGTCTAAATATCCTAACAGAGACAAAGTTTTCCTTGTAATTTTGAAGGTCGAAACTATACTAAGTGACCAAATTAAAATGCATGCTCAAGCTTCCTTGTAGTTCCAAAAATTGTTTTATAAGTTGGAAGATGGAGTTAGATATATGGTAAATTTACCTATGTCATTTAAAGTGCAATTGAATAACAAGAGAGGTTGATTTCGTGCACCTCGATTTGGTATTTCATGAAAATTTTAAGGCAAAACTACCTTAGAGTAAAATGCACTCCCTAGTCTCAATTTTGATCCAAATTGAGTGGTTCAACTTGCAGAAGGTGTAATTTTTGATTATAAACCTATCTATAACCTTATATTGGCATTTGTAGACAAAAAATTATTTGATGTGCATAAATACTAAAAATTGCCTTGTAATACCAAAGGGCCAAATTTTTAAAGTTGGCTATATAAAACTACAAGCCCAAAGTTGGACAAGCCTCCATAATTTAAGATTTAAGTTGTAAATTGATGATTACAATATTTATAACATGTTTGTACAATTAGGAGTACATTTACACTCCAAAAAGGATGATTTATATGCACAAATATTCACGACCTTTTGATGAATAAGATGATGGTGGGTTATGAGAGAAATCAAGGTCAATGACTTCTAACCAACCAATAAAACATAGAAAATGACATAAAAATTAACAAGACATAAGTAACCCATATAAGAAAATACTTTAAAGAGAATAAATCAGAGAAAATATAAGTTTGTTCACCTCCAAATTCGTTGATTCGAGTTGGAGAGTGTGTAAATTATGTTTTTACAATTGCATATACCTTGGTTTGTGCATTTAAAGAAATAAAACCCTTTGTTGTGAAAAAAGACCAAAAAATGTCTTATAGAATGAAGAGGTCAATATTACAAGATATATTACAAGTTACAGGGTTGTAGAAATGTTGTACATTTCTATACCTTTGTTTGTGCAATTGGAAACTTAAATGCACAACAAGTTCGTAAAAAGTAATCCATGGTTGTATTATGCCTTATATTTTAGTTGTGCAAGTTGCTAGGGGTGTGGTTTATCATATAAGACCTGTTCATGTTGTTAATTTTGCAATTGCAAGTTTAAAAAAGGTTGATGTGCAAAAGAGACAAAGTTTTCCTTGTAATTTGGAAGGTTGAAACTATACCAAGTGACCAAATTAAAATGCACGCCCAAGCATTCCTATAGCTCCAAAAATTGTTTTATAAGTTGCAAGATGGAGTTAGATATATTTTAAATTCACCTATGTCATCTAAAGTTCAATTGAATAACATGAGAGGTTTTCTTTCATGCACCTAGATTTGGGATTTCATGTAAATTTGAAGGAAAAAATGCCTTAGTGTAAAATGCACGCCATATTGTCAATTTTGACCCAAATTGAGTGGTTCAACTTGAATAAAATGTAGTTTGTGATTTTACATCTGTCTATAGCCTTAAATTGACAATTGGGGAAGGGTGAAATATAAATTTTGGTTTGGGGTTACATGCATGAACTAATATGTATTGTTACATATACAACTCTGAAATGCTTTATAGTGATAGACAATAGATTAATGATTCCACAAGTGAAATATTGTGGTTGTGGACTATAGTTGTATATGAACATACCCGATAGGGTATTTATGCAAGAATGCTTGCATATTAGGGTTTAAAACTAGGGTTGCATATAATTTGTTGTTGCTAAAGGTAAATAGATTGCTTATAAATTTTGTTGTTCTGTTAAGGACCAACCACCTTAATATTGGGTAGGGATAAACAAACATAAATGGTACAAACTTAAGCCAATTCCCACTTTAATATGGAAAATTTGAAAATCCATGTTTAATGAAAATTCAAAAAAATGACCTCATTTACTTGGGATTTATGATATCTATTTCCCATGAAATTTGGACCTTATCATTGAATCTGAAATATCAGCCGTAGTAGAATATATTTCACTTCTGTAAAACCAAAATCACTAGGAAACCCAAGAAAACGAACACTGAAATAATGCACTTTTTTGGTGGGTTTTGGTCACAAGGGTGGATAAAACCCCCTTAACCTCCATAATTGTGGGTTGAGCCTCGAGACAAATGGTGATGGATTTAAACCAAACCCTATATCTATTTGCATATATCAAATCATACTTTAGATAAGATATAAAAATCCAAAGCATGAAATGAAATCCACCTAACATGAACACTAAGATTTAAAAGAATTCATATTCTCCATTACCACAATAGGAAGGAAAATAATAAACAACTTTGGATTAGCTTACTGAATTTTAATGGGATCCAAAGCCCCCCTTTGAAATGGGTCCTTGGATTCCTTGGTGTGATTGTGACTCCCTCCTTCATGGATAAATAAGGTACATATGCTAGAAAGTACAATCAAGAGGAAGAGTTCCTTAAGAATCGAGTGAATTTCTGGTAGGATAACCTTACTTATGAGGATGGATTGATGTAGTGACCTCAAGTGATTTATTTATAGTTGTATAGTTGTATTGTGAAGGAAATTGGGAAAATGTTGCATTTGTCGCTTGTGTATATATTGTAATTTGTATGCAGAATCTTCTTTTACAAGCCATATGAAATATACTTGATACATATAGGTTTCATATTCATAACAATAAAGATAAATCTACACAATTGCCATTTTTATATCAACATGTCAAGTACATGAAACTACTTATGTTTAATCAAACATCTTGCAAACAAGATGAGAATGGTGGTGTATATGTGTATAACTCAACCTCAAGTAACTTTTAAAGTATTATAGGCTTTGATATGTAACTATACACACTCATACATGTTTATAACCACAAACCACTATATATTTCAACCCTTTACCGGATTTCAATTTTAGGAAGTAGTGAGCTATTTTATCAATTTGCATGCATTTTTAACCTCTGCAATTTTCTTTTCAGTAGTAAAACTATGATTTTTTTAGAGGAAAAATTATTAATTAGCAAAAGTTGCCGACATCCATTTTCATTCATCTTCATCCATTTTCATCCATCTTCCTATAGAAACCATTAATATGGGATAATGAAGAACCATATAGGGTTTAGTCCATCACAAGGATGCAAAACATGTCAAGGGCGTGCATTTTTATAATGTAGTTGTGCTTTTGTCATTAACAATGTGTACATACTCCTCCTTACTATGTAAACATGCAATCCCACACACTTAGATTGGGATTGCATTTTCAACTTGAGGCATGCATTTTCCCTAATAGGGCGTGCATTTTCCACAATACCTTGTTTTTATGTATTTTCATAAGGTCAACAAACAATTACTTTATTTTTAAATTTATGAGTACTTTGAACTTTCTTTACAAAAATACAAAAACACACACACACTATATATATATATATGCTCTTAAAAAGATAGGAATACAGGAAATCTGAGTTTTTAAATGATAGGTAGTTTGAACTTGCTTTATGAAAATTGCTTTGTGAAAAGACAAAACACATAATAGATATATATACTCATAAAAATATAGGTAAATAAGAAATATGAGACACATAGTTGTACAAACATAAGTATGTATTTATATTCAAAATAAGTTAATACAATCCATATATATGCCACCTCAAAAAAAAATAAAAACAACCTTTTCTTAATCCACATCAACATGAATTACTACATCAAAATAAGGATTTGATGTGGAAGGGCTAGAAGGATAAACATATATTTCCATCTCAACTTGATAACAAGGACATTATATGAATGTCTTGTTTAATTTCAGAAATATCTTGAATAATTTTGTCAAGTTTTAATTTAACCATGCTTTGAGAATCCACTCTCGGTCCTGAAACAAAACTTTCACGTTCTGTAGGTTGAACATTTATTTTGATATCCTCTGCATTTAAATGCATGCAACATTCATGCTCAGTGAGAAGCATGTGACCATATAATCTACAAATTTTAGGTCTCAACTCTGGAGTGTTATAAGCATGATGACTAGGAAAATCCTGGAAAGAAGGAGAAACACTCCTTTGATTCTCTTGGATATCAGAAGAAATATTGATCCAATCTTGTTTTTCATATTCCATAACATTATCTTAAACATTGTGTATGGGAATATTTTTTTTATTCTCCTCTTCCCAATGATCTAGGCATGCTACTTTCATCCACATTGTATAATCATCAACCATTCTCAAAACCTGCTTACCAATCGAACTGAATAATCAAACTGTATGAAAACTCATTTTCCAAGTCCTGAATATATATAAATTTTCATCTCAAAGTCATATTAATTAATGAATCATCTCAAAATATGAAGATGTACATAAATTCGTCACATTATAATATGAGTACACTTCACATTATTCTGTTTGATTAGTTAGACTATGATTGCAATTTTTTTTGAATAATTATGATTGATTATGACTGATTGATAAGTGATGGAATGAGTATCATGCATGCTGTAATATTTCCCACATGTCTAGGTTGGAAGATTATTTGACTCCAAGCCCAATGGAAATGCATAAGATCTATAGTTACAAAAAGGGATGATCAACACTCTAAAATATTTCAGAGGATAAAGTGATTGGGGGTTAGATGAGCATTAAGCTCTGATACCACCAAACCACTCGCTATACACGTGGCACTCCCTCATTGAAATCATAAATTTTGAAAGTTTTGGAAATTGTGTTACAAAGCTTTGATACCACCCTAGTATTAGACCCCCACCTTGTTAGTTAGTAGTTGACATCATTTAACCTAACCTTCCAATCTAGTCAAGTGGTCATATTGCTTGAGTCTATGTATTCATGGTCAAATCACATATTGAATTTAACTTTCTCCTTGGGAGTATATGTCATGGAGGATATATATAGTCAATTCCAACTATGTTGTTTAACAAACCAATTATGTGACTAGATTAAAGGGCCATACCCACAAGTTGGGCAATATCGATTCCCACCTAGTATTATCCTTTCAATCCTTTGAATGACCTATGATTAGAGATTGATAATGTACATTCTCCCTTTGTAGTAACATATCCATTTCCTCCTTAGGGAAAACGTAATATGGCCCCTTCCACCATAGAATTCCATCAACATTGAAAAAATCTATAATCCCTTAGCTTCCTCAAATAAACTTTTGGATAATCTCTAACTTGGTTCTTCTATTGACTATCTATCTAGTCCCAATTGTTCCATCAGCATGCCAATAGACTCTATCCCATCTGGAAATTATCATTGTCTTGAACCCTCCCTCTAGCACCACCTCCTACACTTGAATAAGATATCCTATAAAATGAATCCATTTCAAAAACCAATCATATATTTGATTCATTTTCACCATCCCTACCTCTTACACTTTAGGATAATAAGCTAGATTCCATGTCATGAACCAATAATATCTCTGATTACTCCCAACCACCACTGCCTCTTACACTTGAGAAGGACACATTGGACCACTTTTTTGAATAAAATACCATATATTATCTATCATAATGGATGTTCTTCAACAATATTCCTTTGGTAATATGTTCAACTCATCTCAACCAACAACACATCTCTCACTTGGAGGGTGTTGTTCTAGAGTCTGTATTTAAGGCTTAGAAGTACAGTGTCTAGGCATCCAAAAGTGGGTAAAAGGTGGAGAAGAGAGAAACGTCAACCTTCGACAAAGGAAACTAAGGAAGATTTCTACGTTGGCGTTGTATAGCTTCCAACTGTTCCTGGATAGTTATATCCCGTTCAATGTCTACCCATGAACGTTCAAGTTCAACCCGGTTAGTAGCTGTTTTAAAAATAGTATCGAAAAGGTTTAAGGCAATGTGCGTTTGGTTTGATAATCCGGGTTCGATATTGGGTTGTGTTGGTACAGGGACAGTCATGGAGGAACAATAAAAGTAGGAAAAACTTCAGAGAGAGATTAAGTGCTGTCTCAATTTGGTCGTATAAAAGAGAATTTACGGTTTCAGGAATAAAATAGGGATGCAAATCAAAGGCTCTTTCCTGTAACTGAGTTATATCTTAATAAAATGTATGAGGTGGGAGAAAAACATTTAGCTGTCTATGATGTAAGGCTCCTATCAAGGGAGAATATCACATATAAATAGAAGAGGAAAACTGTAAAGAAATAACCCGATGTAGCATAAAATATGTGTAGAATTCTGAAAGTGTTGACTGGTCTTACACCCGCTGATAGCTGGTACAGAGGAAAAATAGTAAACAATTACAAAAAACCAAAATTCATTCTCTATAGTAGTGGTCATACTAAATTATAACGAAGCATTCATCAGTTAGGAATATGAAATGAAACGAAATATGAGATACAAGAAAACAAACTCATAACACAGTCGTGACGGAATTGCGAATCTTTAGATTTGCTTTGTATTAACTCTCAAAATGTAAAAAACTTTGTTACAATCGACACAAAAAGGTCCAGCCCTTTTCTTTTCTTTCTGTGGTATATTTATACAGTTTTACAAATAATATAGAATCTCAATCGTCACAAAATTTCGGTTATGATAGGGAGGAGAGCAATTGCTCCATTTCTTCTTCTTTGTCTTCACTTGGTGCCAGACGTTTGTCCTCGCGCGTGCTCGGTACAGGTGA
Organism: Picea sitchensis; assembly: GCA_010110895.2. Taxonomy (NCBI): domain Eukaryota; kingdom Viridiplantae; phylum Streptophyta; class Pinopsida; order Pinales; family Pinaceae; genus Picea; species Picea sitchensis. Next base: position 82,360 of record SNQJ01S0001555.1, read on the forward strand.
CACATCTTTCAACCAGCTGAGATATCAGCCTCGACGGTTCTGCTTGACAGCTGGCTTCAAAAAAGTAACATTCTCAGGCTAACTGTGGCAGCCTGTCTTCCATCTGTCCGTCTATGATGTTGATAGCGCATAATTGTGTGCTTGGTCTAATCATGCATTTGTCTATTTGGACTATGTCTGCCATAGTCACTTGGGAAATCTCGGCCGAATCTCTTTCCTCTTTTTCCTTTAGATCAAGCGAGATTTTTTCCATATTCATTTGCATCAAAGCCTTGGCATTACCTCCGCTATCAATGCCTAGCAGATCATCATCTATAGAACTAAAGTCCTCCTCTAAGGAATTCGTTACCTTTTTGATTTGCTGCTTGCCTTCGGTGATGTTGTGCTCCCATTGTTTTAATAGAATGTTTCCTCTGGTCTACTCTGAAATAGTGAACCTGGGAGTACTTCCCGAACCCCTGTTGTTTGTGGCTATTACAGCCTCTTGGAAGGCGACCCGTGCTGCTCCAGCTTCCCTTTCTCTGACAGATAAGTTCTCCAAAACTTGATTAACCAGCAAGCAATTGTCTCGAATCTCCCCTACCTTGCCGAGTAATTTTCGTTGAACCACAAAGACTCTGCCCCGAATCTCCATCCCCTGGGATTGAAACATCCCAATATCTATCACTTTGCTTTCGGTGATTTCCACCCTAGCTTGCAGCTGTTGGATCAAATCTCTTTGCTGGCTCGCTTGCATCTGACCATCTTGGACCACCAGCTGTGCTTTCTCAAGCTTAGTCTTGAGTAGCTCTATCTCGTTTTTATCGGCCAACCTGGCCTGCTCTATTCCTATGCTCGCCTAGTCTTTGGCAGTTTCTGTTGCTGTGGCTAGTCTGGCTTCAAGGGTCTTGATGAGGCAATTTTTTCATTTAAGCTGGTTTTTCAAAAGCCTGATTGAGAATTGGTTTGCCGAGGCATATGCTCCTAATGTCCCTGCTATTTCAGTCGCGAATTGTTCATTCTTCTTGTCCTTCCCATCAGTTATGACTTTGTATTTTTTTGCTGTTGACTCCCCTTCCTGATAGAATTCCCTCTTTACCACTGCCTTTCTCTTCTTATCGAAGAAAAACCCATTCAGAGGGAGTTCTTCTACCCTTATAGGCCTCAACTCTTCATTGAAGATCCATCCTGCATAAATATTTCCCTGAGTCGACTGCAAGGGGGTAACTGATGTGATAGGTTCCCTGATCTGCTTCGCTGATTTTCCCTAAGTAGTAACTGGACTCTGCTTCTTCGGCGGGTCGGGAGTCTTTATCTCTGCTTTAGGAATCTTAGTTTGCTCTCCCTTGTCCTGGTGTTTTTCTTGATCGGGAGTCGCATCCTTAGAGCCTTCAACATCTCTCTGTTTCGCCTCCGACGTACTCGGACTTTCACCCCGCAACACTGCGGGAAGACAACTGCGTCGATGTTCCTGGAACTTCAGAACATCGACTCTTTCTTCGGGTGTCAAAGTTTGTATCCGAGCTAGAATCTCAGCATAGGACCTTGCACCTCGGAAAATGTCATCCGGGGGTGAATTCTCGTGCTCAAATCTCTTGAGCCCACAACTGGCCAAATGATTGCCCACGACCCTTTGCGGATTGTGCTTTTTGTATTCAACGAGGACCAAATTTAGGTCTTCCAGGGATGCTGCCTCAGCTTTGGCATGCCCGAAATATAATAAAGAATAAAAATTCAAATGAACAGGAAAATGTGGCCATACCTTCTTTCAGTATCCCTTAAGCTCTTTGCTTATACCACCAATTATTGTTTGCCTAGCGACCTCACAACAAGCCAACTTGTCAGGAATGAACAATGGCAATGCATGCGGGGGGACCGAAGCCTCGAAAACTCTGAGGTATGAAAATTATGCTTCTACATACCAGTCTGCTATGCTGCTCAGATTCGTTACTATGCTGTCCGAGATCCTGGGTGGCGGGTGACCGAAAATAGTGACATGCAGGGGCACCATCACCCAGTTGAAGATTTCATACACAAAATTTTCCGCTTTGTTTTCCCATAATTTTGCATGATAAACGTGTATGGGCTCATCTTCTGCTAGAGTCCAACTCCAACTCATTAAGGGAAATGGTGTTAAAAAAAAAACTGCGTCCATAATGTATGCAGACATGAAAAATGAAGACGCCTTCCCGTTCTCTTTCTGCGCCCGATACTTTGTGACCCGACTGGTCAAGCTATTGGATAACATTTTTTCCCATTCGAAGGAATTGCCTTCGGCGACCTGAAACATTAGAGGCACCCACGGAAGAAAAAAATGTGAGGTGTCCTCTCTCCCATATAAGTTGCATGCCATCATGGCTACATATTTGTACTATGGTTCTAAAGAAGCGATTGAATATATGCTGTGGCTATTAGCTCTGAACTTCGCGGTGTTCGAAACCCAATCTTTTATTAAACTGGACATGGTTTTATCATACTGTACACATTCCTTCTACTTGAACTCGTCCAAGAATTCAACGCCATATGTGTAATCAGACATTGTGGGTAGCTTATACATGTCTTGCCGATGTTCCAGCCTGAAAGTCCCGATGGTGACTTTCTGCTCATTCATGATGGTTCTGGTCGGTGTGTTCACATGGTCTAATGCCCATCGGACCATGTCATAATATGGAAGCAATCGTGGCATGGCTACTTCTTTAAGCATTCCGGATTGGATGACTATTTTGTACTTGGTGGTTATATCATCTTTTTCGTTGTCGCTGGAGTCATTGGAATAATCCACCAATTCTGCCTGCAGAACATCTGAAACGAACGACCAATTCGGGACCGAGTCGATACTTCGAGGCGAAGTATCAACGACATTGTCTGAGCCTTGTCCTGAAAACTCAACATTGGCTTTGGATGCTTTTCGCGGAGCCATGGTTGGAGATTGTGTTTTAGCTCTTCTGCGATAGAAATATGTATACATATAGAAGTCAGTTTGCTCAGAGGTAATGTGCTCTGCGTGATATGAAAATGCATTTGTTATAATGAACCAAAACTCTTATATATATTTGAAAACTCAGTACCTTTCAGAACATGCCTGTCGAATCATTTTTAGAAATAAATTTTGCCATAAAAATACGATCTTTATTCGTCGATTTGCCCTATTTCCTAATTAATGCCATAAATTTTGGCGGTTTGAAATATTAGTTGGCGTATGGAAGAAATAAGGTTGCCTCGTAAATCGTGGAAGCATCGAAATGCGGGATATGTATTGATTTACTTTCATTAATCCGGTTTTACCCAACGCTAATCAATATTTCAGTACTCGTTATATCGGGGATTTTACTTTAACATTTCGAACCTCTAACACCCGAGTCTGCGATGATCGATTTGGGTTAATAAAAACGTAATTGTGATTAGGGGTTTAATTAATTTCATAATGGTTATATTCACCATATCGCGACTCGAAGCTTCGGAAATAAGTTTCCGGGAGGTTTTCATGTCGAGCTGCGAGACCGCGAGATCGTGATAACATGACTTAATTAAAAGGGAAGATAAACTTGGATTAATAGATTGATTAATTACGTTTATATCCTTATCGTGATTTCGCGAGTCGGGATTTAGACGGTGTAACTTTTGAAAAAGAAAACGTCGAGTGGTGAATTGCCGACATAATTTTTACCATGGTTTAGCTTTTACTTTTAACCGTGACACGAGTTACTAAAATAAGGACTTCGTGTTCTTGGCTATCGGGGATACGACAATAAATTTTTGGGTTTGGTGAATGCCAAGGTGCGAAACCCCGATGACGTTTAATCATGGGTTAGGGGAAAACTTTACCGTCGTTACTGTCTTGAGTGAAAAATTAAAACGATTTCGCCATTTCGTGGCTCGGGGCGTGTGAACTACATGACTTATAGTATCCAACCTATGAGATCCCGAGGTAGAACAAAAGAGGAAACATTTTTACGAAAGGTAGGACTCGCCTCGAGAGTACAATAATCATCATTGTTTGCATTGATAAAGCTTCAGAGATTTTGAAACCACAGATGGAAAATACGAAAACCATCTTTCGATTTCGAGCGTTAAAAAATGAAATTTGTGGCAGGATAGAAAACAAAGGCGGCTCCAACATAGGCTCCAACTAGGGATCCCACTTTCTTGTAAGTCGGGAAGAACAGTAGGCCACGTGCCAATATTGGGTAAATGGAGTCAATAGCTTCAATCATGCGAAAAGGTTCCTGAGAACAGGGTAACGAAGGGGGAAAGAGACTTCGTTCATTACCTTGAAAAGCTTTTTCAAAATCAGATACTCTTTTTAAACTTAGCTGTAGTCCCTTTCACAACTTTCCCTTTCCTACTACTAAATTTAGGTCTGCTTTAAGACAATCGAAACAGTCCTAGGAGACCCAGCAGATCTTGTGGCTATCGGCTTGCATCAAAAGAATAAGATTATATGTTTTTAATTGGGAAGTCCCGTCTGAATTTGGGATGTGGATCAGGTTTTAAAAAGCATTGGTTACCAGAGTAGAGTGATATTCATGTATAACAGCCTTACATATATCTCAGATATTGCTTCAYTGCCAGCGAGCCTGTTCAGTACCCYGGTGAAGTTATCTGGCCCCTTTTACTGAATTTCCTTTCACCACTTCGGAATATACTTATGCATTTAAATGCTGAGACGAGGGAAATCATTTCTGAATTTCCTTTCATCGTCTCTTGGACTAGGTGGGGGCAATCATTTCTGAATTTCCTTTCACCACCTGTCTTATAATTTGCTTTTTAAAGCGCAAAGGTGGGGGCAATCAGTTTGTATCAGGGTTGATATCTATGTAATATTTTTCATTATAGGTTTGTCAACTTACTTTGATTACTCGGTACCAACCTTCCCTTGACCTTCACAACACCTTCATTCTTAGGGAGAAAAAAGGAAAATAATTTTTTTAGGTCATTCTATTTGAGCAAGCTTCAATCCTCCAATGTCGTTGAAAAACCTAGGAAAGTTAGGATCACTCTAAACGTTCCTTCGCTTAGCAGGTGATCGAGTAGTTGTGAAGACAATCTGCTTTGAAGCTCACGAGGTTGAAACAAAAAACTTTTATCCCTTCGTATATGAAATGGAAAGATGTTGACTTTTTAAAAGGTAAACCCAAAGATAGAAAGGATGCCAGGTAGTGACTTACTGACTGAAAATACAGAGGTCAAAAATTCAAAACTGACTCTCGTAGATATTTTCGGGGATACTTTACTTTGACTGATTGTTTTTAAATTTGGGTGAATCGTTTAACTTGTCCTAATTTTTTCAAAGATTATTAAAGCAAGAAACAACTCTGTTATTTATCAGTTCAGTTGATGTTGCAGTTTGAGTGAGGTTACCTCGGTTTCTTTTAATATTCCTTTAAAACATGTCCTTTAGGGAAATTCATCCATACCTTTTTCATTTCAATTTCTTTGCAAAATATCAAATTTCTTGGATATCACCTGTTTAAGCTGATTTATTTATGAGACCAACTTCTGATTTACTTTTCCTGTCATTTTGTGGGCAACTGGAATCCTGTAAGAGGAAAATACAAAGATTATCCAAAATGTGTCGAAAGTTCATGAACGAAAAAAGAAAATCAAGAGCAATGTTTAAATGAAAAATACATATATGTACACAAAATATATATAATAAATTTTTATTTATTTATTTATTTTATTTATTATTATTATTATTTTTTGAATATGGCGACTGTTACGTCATGTAATGCTTCAGATACCGCTCGTTGACAGGGGCATTGAGGAATTCACC
>SNQJ01S0001555.1:97005-116800 GCA_010110895.2 Picea sitchensis
GGGATTTAGACGGTGTAACTTTTGAAAAAGAAAACGCCGAGTGGCGAATTGTCAACAGAATTTTTACCATGGTTTAGCTTTTACTTTTAACCATGACACGGGTTACTAAAATAAGGACTTCGTGTTCTCGGCTATCGATGCTACGACAATAAATTTTTTGGTTTGGTGAACGTCGAGGTGTGAAAACCCGACGATGTTTAATCATGGGTTAGGGGAAAACTTTACCCTCATTACTGTCCTGAGTGAAAAATTAAAACGATTTCGCCGTTTTGTAGCTCGGGGCGTGTGAACTACATGACTTATAGTATCCGACCTACGAGATCCCGAGGTAGAACAAAAGAGGAAACATTTTTATGAAAGGTAGGACTCGCCTCGAGAGTACAATAATCATCATTGTTTGCATTGATAAAGCTTCAGAGATTTTGAAACCACAGACGGAAAATACGGAAACCATCTTTCGATTTCGAGTGTTAAAAAATGAAATTTGTGGCGGGCTAGAAAACAAAGGCGGCTCCAACAGAGGGGATAGCATGGATCACCCTTCCATAATGAATATCATTAATGTTACCACATTGAAGAGACTGTCAAATAATTGAAGGTTGTAAATAATTTCATGGAATTGATAAATCACAAAGGACCTTGTAATACATTAATGAGATAAAAATTACTTCGAGGAGGCAAGACACTAGACTAGATTTTATGGCACCTTTGGATTATTCTCATGGTCATCATTCACAGAATACAGTATATCCTTGAATTATAATATATGAGTTAAAAATCCATTTAAAGTGTCCCATATGAACATTTGGCTACCTAAGTATACATTATGCTCATACCCATTGGACATTGATGCACTATCTCTTCTTTCTCCTTCACCCAAATTATGTGGCAAAGCCTTTTTTATGATGGGTTACTCCAATGTAGGAACTATTTGTATTTTGGCATCCATCCTATTTTTTTCCATTGGAATAAGAGACCTTCCTATTTAAGATTGTATTGTTAACCACATTCTCATGTTTCATATATTTGTATCTATTCCCATAAGGACTCCACCAATTTATTGAGCAATTTATTTCCATGCATTGTGTTTTGTTGGTCACTGATCTTTTCTTGTTTATGCTTTAATTGGATTTATCTTACTTATTTCTCTTTATACTTTTGGTCTTTTTCATGGCATGTGTATGCAAACCATCACCATTAGAATAGGAACATGATCAAGTGTTCTTGATTTTACCTCCTATTTGCTTCACTACCTTATTTTTCCACCATGTCCCCTATATGTCGAATTGCATGCATTAACACACATGCCTATTTGATTCAATATAAGATATTTCCTACTTATATTTTCATTATTTCCACAAAATATGAAAAATCAAAGAAATATAAAAATTATCCAAAAGAGGAGGGGTCATATTGGAAACACTTTCCATTCAAATCCTTGAGTATGGGAAGTTTTCAATGTCTCCCTTGACCAGACTATATATATAGGCCAACCACTTATGTCCATCCACCTAATAATTATGGTATTTCATTTCTGTCAAGAATAAGACTTCTCTTCACAGGTATACATGAAGGATATGAGGAACTAGATGCTACATTGTACATGTGAGCCTCCTAACCATACAATAAATAATGATTGAGGGGTGAGGCATTTATCTTGAATCCTCGCCAAAGGGAAATTAAGGGCTGGGGAATTGACCTTAAATCATAGTTGAGGTCCGATTGAGGGGAATTCTCTAAAATCAAAGGACTCTCCACTACTTGAGGAAGGAATTTATACCACCTTGAATCTTGGTCGTGCAGGCATGAGAGGGATATAAGGTAATATGGGTGGGAAGGATAGAGCAACTAACTAGAGATATACTATAAATTTCAATATACATTGATTGACTAAGATGTTGAGGTCAATTTTCAAGGAAATCATGTTGAAAGATGTATAAGAGCTTAGAGCATAGTATATGTATGGTTTGGAGGGAGATATTTCATATTATTAGAGATCCACCCTACAATATGGAGTCAAAATGTAAAAAAAAAAGGTTTATTGCATCTCTAACTGATCCAACATCAATGGAATCACATCTACATCTACTATAACTTAACACATATCAATCACCCCTTGATAGACAACATTAGAGTCCAACTTTACATTTATCATGTGTTAATCCATCCCTTCTCATCTTCCAACTTCACACAACTGCATGCACTAATATCTTGTCATCCTCCACCCCTCCTAATTGATGTAGTATTAATTCAAACCTAAGAAATGATCCAAATATGTTTTATTGGCAATCACAAATGATATGATTAATAGAAAAATTTCAGGACCACAATCCCATTATAAATGTTGAAATAGTGGATATACATAGTTAATCCTACAATACTCATGGAGCTCCATGCACATAACCAAAAAAACCATGGGACTATAATGAATTTGAAGAAAAGTCTTGTGGAGACATGAAGTGGTGTTTCCTTTTGATCTCTACTCACAAAGTTGCATTGAGGATGAAAATGGCTTCTAAACTCTATAAAATACTCTATATTTATATATTTATATTTCTTTTCATTTGAGTAAAATCAATATTTGTTCCCCCACACCCCTAAATTTGACTTTTATTTCTATTTATGTCATGATAATGCTCTCATGTAAAGCCACTTTGAGCAGGTATTTTACTTTGAGGTTCCAGGTAAAACAAAGAAGATGACACAAAGGAACAAGTATATGTGTTAGATGAAGAAGTCAAAGAAGTACTTGAGCTAGATGTAGATGGCAATGTTCTTGATGATCATATCAACGATGAAATTATCCAAAATGACACTGACGATGATGTTTCTATGGCCAATCCTTTCAATGTTGATTATGAACCAGAAGATACAGATGTGGATTTGGATGAAGAAGAATATCGATGATATTGAATTGTTGAAATGCATGTCGAGGTATGTGATTACATATTTTCTATGGATATTTGTTCTCTTTAAAGTATTTTCTTATATGGATTAATTATGTGTTTTTAAGTTTTATGATATTTTCTTTGTACCATTGGTTGGTTATGAGTCATTGACCTTGATTTATCTCATAAATCACCAACCTATAACCTCCTAGCCCATATTGAACATGTGCTGATTTATTTTAACTATCAGTCAATACTGATAATCTACCACAACTTTTTAACCCTCCACCTAGTAACCTTCATAACTTTCTAACCGAACACCCTCATCCACCATAGGAACCATGTGAATTCTCCAAAACCACTACCTAGGGCCTAAATGGAATATTTGATCTGCAAGTGTCATATGGTATCCATTACAAGGTTTAACATAAAGAATATTGTTTTCATGATTTGGGCTTGGTTTGAGGTCGGGGGTTAGGAGTTAGGGATTGAGGGGGTAGGGGATTTAGTAGTTTGGGCATTGGAAAGTTTAGGGGTTAAGGGGGTTATATATAACTATATAGAACATATTATATAGAAATACAAACACAAATTGTATTACAAAAAATAACAAAAAATAACAAAAAATAACAAAAAATAAAACAAATAAAAATAAACAAAAATAAAAAACAAAATTCAAACATAAAAACAATTTGGCTCCAAACCCCCGACCAAATAAACCCACTCCTAAACTCATTGAACACTACATTGATCAAACCCTCCTACCAATAAGAATAATGCACAAAGGATAAACCCAATGGAAGTTTCATTGGATCGACCCCCCCGCTAGTACAGAGAGTGCACAGAGGAGCAACCCATTGACATTTACATTGGATCAACCCCACCTGCCAGTAAGGAGAGTGCGTAGAGCAACATACCCATACAAGGAGAGACCAACCCCATGTATGTATCCAAAGAAGCATTGACACCATAATGTATTTGGTATGTATCCTTGTTGCTTATGTAGATAGAGAATGTAATTCATGTAGTTGTTTGTTCATTATTAAATGGTTTGCAATGGATTTGTTTGAGTTCCATTCACTTCAAGTTTACCCTATCATTCACTCTTTAGTTTAGGTTCGATAACTTTTATACTACATCTCTTTGCCATATTTTTTTATGCACGACAGAGAATAAACAAGAGTTTGAAATTATTTTTTGGGAATGAGTATCTTGTCAAAGAAGATGGGTTTGTATTATGTGTGTGACCCACCAGTGGTATACTTTGTTTTATTTTCTCCATATAAAGACAAATTCGAGGTCTGTCTTGGTCCCATGTTCCCTGTTCATACTACAAATTATTATATACTCATGTCTTCGAAAGGATTCATAGTTACGAAATATCATATTTTATCTCAACTATCATAGAAGGAAATGAAATTATAGTTGGGTTCTTGAGAATTGTAAAAGAAAAAAAGGTTGCATGCATGGTGTTGTAACTTGAAATTTAAAATTATATTGAACATGGTTTAATATTCTATAATTACCTTTCTATCTTCGATTTCACATATTTAAAGGGGGATGTTTTAAAATCTCTTGAAAAAAGAGCTTAGATTAATCCCCTTGTGACCTGGAGCGAAGTCCAAAAGCATAAAACATAAAGATGTGAGCACTAAATAATAAAAGTTATAGCACCTAGATCCAACAGTTGATATGAAATGTAATCAACAGATTTGATAGCTCTTGGGAATTAAATTTGAACGATTTAAAACTCCCAATACCACTAAACTTCTTGAAGTGTGTGTGTGTCGTCATATGATTGTTGATGGGAGGAAAGGTAAATCCTGAAAAACTACTTATTACCATCCTGATACCACTAGTGGTTTGATGTCACATCACTTCCCGCCACTATATTTTGGTAGTTGAAAAATTTAAATATGTTGGTATACATCAGACTCTGATCAAATTATCTTTTGACTCGTGGATTTCTAGATCATGATTTAATTATATTCTTTAATATACACTTGTAGTACTATTTTTATTTTATTTGCATATAGTTGATAGTTGTTACATATTAAGATGTTTATAAAATTAAGAATGGCATTTTTCTTTTTCTTTTATGAAAATATGGTTTAGATGAGCTTTTTCAGCAGAGGTACGTCTTTAGACAAATTATGCACATATGAATGGTGTTCATAGGAAGATGAATGAAAATTGATGTTGACCCATTGTATAAGATGGATGTTGATACTGTAACTTCACCCAACCTCTATTTAATGAATTTTTATTTTTATTTTTTTATCTTTAACATTCATTTTAATATGTCATGCTTCTTATATTATAAGGTAACATTTTAATATGTCATGCTTCTTACATATTGGCAGGGTGATCATGGGAAGGCACCAACCTTGAAGCAGGTAAACACTAACAATATCCATATCCATTTAAAGTGAATTTTATTATTGTTTTTATAATTGAATTAACTTGTTTTTTTGTTGATATATGTAATTGTCCACACCTAATGTTGAAAATGTGGGCGAAAATGATGAATTGTTTGAATCCATCAACTTGATGGAGACAATTAAAAAGGCTCTGAGAAAAGAAAACAAGGAACTTATTGCATTGGCTAGGTGTGAATGAACAAAGTAGAACAAAGAAAGGTGCAGAGTTTTGGTGGAAGATATACAATGATATGGGGTAAGCAACATCTTTTGAAAAGATTATTTATAACATAAATTCATTTGTGAATTTTGGTTTTCTACTTTTATATGATCTAAACAAAAAATGTTTTCTTTCTATAGGATTTTTTGGGAGATGATCATGAGCCTGCTTGTGAGGCTGGTGTTGGTAGCAACATCGATGCACCAACACCACAACATCCTAACATGATCCACATACTCGCAAGGCTATTTTCCTCTCTTCCCGTGGCTGACATCCCCGTGACTCATATGATTTCACCTTTTGGGGCCCATGACACACCCCCCTAGTGCACTCCAGACCATGCACATGATAGTGGAAATGTCCCGATAGATGATTCTACAGATTTCTTTCTTGAATAAGCACATGTTACCAACAAGGGAACAATGCTAGTTATGTTTTTGTTAGACGAGAACATTGTTCCGATTAAGATACCAAAAATTGTAGGTATTTATGAAATTCTTAATTATTTCCTATTATCTAATTGAAACACACATCTCTCCGATTATTTTAAATTAATGATCATATTTTTCACAGGAAACAACATTTTTTTTAAGTATATGAATGAAAAGGCCTTAGATATTTTTGGGCCCACCATATGCACATGGTGGAATGCTCAGAATGCCAATTTGAAAAAGGGTCTTATTGGCTACTTGGTTGGCCTGTTTGGTGAATCCTTCAACAAAAATGGAGTCACCAAATCGACCGATACATATTTGAAATATGTGAGGGATAAATATAGGGTTCATTTTCAAACAAACCCTAGGTATGAGCATCCTTTGATGATTCCCGAGAGTGAGTAGAAGAATCTAATGGAGGATGCAAAGGCGAAGACAATGAGAAAATAAGGTATATGATATTTTGAATTTAATATGCTGAATTCTCTTTAGTTCTACATAAAAATTTCCATATCTAACATATTTGAAACTTTTTGTAGGCTCCCAAACCCGTCAAAAGAAACCAAGGCAAGACTAGAAAAACACGGGAAACACAAACTTGGCCAGGGTGGTTACATGATACTAAAAACACAAATTGTAAGTACCAAATAATTTAACCATATCGTTCATATCATCATCCAATTTTTATTTAATTGCATCCAACCAACCAAATTTGTGATCTTATGCAATGCAAAGGGCTCATTTCAAAACTGTGACCACTAAAGATGACCTTCGACTCAGTTTCAAGTTCGTCTTTCAAGCTATGGCTGAACATTGGAAAAGCATGGGGCAAACATAATCCACCCCTTTGAACAACATCGTAAGTAAAATCAATGGAATTTAATTGTTGATTACTTGTAAAATCTATCTGTGATTGATTTCGCCCATAAATGAATGTGTCTTTTTTTAAGCAAGAGAGAAACAACAATAATGAGGTCAGCAGTGGAAAACAACCCCACGATGGTGGAGTGCAACCAAATGATGGTGGTGTGTAGCCCAACCATGGCGATATTATGGCTATAAAATTAGAAGTATGGATTACAATTATCAATATTTACTTGCAGATGGTGTACTTCTGACTTTTCTTGTTTCAATGGTAAAGCATGTAGATGAGGATTCTTGGAGAGAGAAGGAACACATGGAATCTGAATAAATGGTCTCTAATAGTCAATTACCAGGTAAAGAACATTGTAATGATATTTGTATTAATGGACTACTTCTATGAATAATAACTAACCATATCAATTTAACCCTTTTTGTTATTATAGTCGATGCCCCTTTACAGTAACTTGCACACCATGGAGAGTACATGAATAGATGTAGAATGCATCAGAGCATGCATATTCAATCAACACCAAGAGAGGACCCAACAACTAAAGGGGATCAAGAAATGAATGAGCCAATCAAAAAATATATACAAACTAAGAAACATAAAAATAATTGATTGTATATATTATGAGACACATGTATAATGGAAACATATTTTGATGATAAAATTTATTAATATAAACTATTTGTTACTACAATTTTTGTTTTTCTACCTTCTTATGGATGAATCTTATATGTTTTGTATGTACAAAACCACATATCTTCACACACATTCTTTTTTTCATTTAACTTTATTTATTTTTTTGCTACTTTCTATGCATGAATCCTACTATGCCACTTTCAATTATTTTCCAATAGATATATTGGGTATGGGGAATTGAGAGTTATGCAAGGGGGGGTTGGGGGGGGGAGGCATAAAAGAGCTTCCACCTTCATGTGGTTGGCCATGTTCACTATAGAATAAATTATTCTTGAAACCAAGAGAATCTCAGTCAATTATTCCACTTTAGTCTTTCTAGAGTCTCGTACATGTTGATATGTTTGTTTATTTATTTAATTATTATTCAATCATATAACCTTTTATTCATAGATGATTTCTACAGGTCTTAGCAATGGAAATGAAACTAACAACTAGCCTATGTGTGATGTGGTTGTACAATCTCCTGCCTCATCGAGCTCATGGATGCAGGTAGGTAGTATCATTTTGTCATTTTAGTTTGTGTGTGTGCACAATTGCCAAATATTCATGTTGATACCACTGATTCCATTTCCTAGTAGTTTTCATTGATGATAAATTATGTGTATTCAATACCAGAATAAAACTTTGTTTTTAACTTCTCTTGATTGTGGTCACGTGCCTTGAAAATGGATTACATTCCAAAGTTTATTGATCATAATACTACCCTAAGATTTAATGTCTTCAATTGTCTTAAAGAACAACTTGAGGTGCCCTAAATCAACAACCAAATGAAGTATGGGTCTTGCATTTGGACCGACTTTGGTCATTTCAAATTTGTGGACATAACTGTTTTGTTGATTTGTAGACATAAAAATATTTTCATTTTATTTCATTGGTTTTAGTAGACTATGGTAATGATGCAAGAATCAAGTGCATTGTTGCTACAACTTGGTTGTGCAACTCTAACATTGCGTATGGGGAAATCTCATGTATGGTCTTTGTGACCTCTGATTGAAAGGTGCTATTTGGCTACATTTTCACCTTTTCAACCCAATGTGAAATTTGACCAATTATTTTACTTACCAATTTTTATGCATGTTGAATCTGTTGTAAATGCTAGGCCTACAATATACCCTACAATATACATCTCTCCATATGGATTTTGGGCCTAATCCGATCATGGTTAGTATTGAGAACATCGTTATATCACGATGTTGATACCAAAGGGAGTAGAGCTTCCAAGAGTCATGATACTTAAGGGGTCGATGAAAGCTACACCCCTAATCCCTCCGAAAAAATCTTGGCATGGCATGTGTTAATCAGTTAGAAAAACAAATTTAACACATCTCAAGTCAACACTGCCCCTGTAGCACTTAACAATTGTGAACACTATGCTTTTTCTATCATCAAGGTGGGAATATTTCTTTATCAGTCTAGAAATGCTACTTTTCCTATCCATTTATCATGCATTCCTAGAAATAAAAATAAGTAGAACATGTTGAAGCCCACAACACTTTAGTTTTTCATGGTGATCCAATTGTTATTGTGACATGGACATTTGCATGAAAATATTATAATTTTATGGATTCCTTACAGTTATAATGTTGTAGGGTGTTTGTCTCACCATAAAGATTGCATCTGTCTTAGAAAAAAAACACAATTTTAGGAATTGTGGGGTGTTTGTCTCACCCTAAAGATTGCATTCGTCTTAGAAAAACAAATATAGTTTTGAGAATTCTACTAGTTTTTTTTTTATCATTTATATAGTTATGCTTCATGGTAAAGTTTTGTACAAGGTTCAATTTGCATTCCTATTAGAGTAAGGTCCCCTTTATTCGTAGAGGTTTTTAATGTAAATAGTTTGGATTTTAGTTTTATAATTCAATTTTGGCCGTCTATGTTAGATTGTGCAGAAATAGGAATCATTCCTATTACTAAGAAACCAAACCTACCTAAGGACAAAGTTGTCAACTATCAAGGGATTGAAGAATTTCTAGATGAAAATAAGAAGCTTCAAGCATAGTAAGTTGAACAATTTTCTATTCATTATCACAATCTACATTTGATTATATGTGTAGATAAATATGTTGTATGATGTTGTATTTTTGCTAGTTATGCTTTGAGAATTTTGTATTAAAATTGTATGATATTTGTACATAATGGGTATAACAGTTTTCTCACCCTCTATTTTTTTGTTCCAAGCCATTTAAAAATATCATATACGGTTTCTAGACTTGCATTCTGAAGAGGGAATATGGGAATCATCTCCCATTAAGCATAATGTTTACACCTTTTTCTAGCTAGATTTGTGCTAGGCTCGTTTGCATCCTTCTGAAATATCTTCCATATCTATTACTAGCTTATATTTATTTAACCAATGCATTAAAGGGTGTCTCATAGTATAACCAAAAATATTATTTATAGATCTAGACGTTAGTCTTCTTGCTTAGTCTATGAGAATTCCCATTTCCATGATGTTGTTGGGGCTCTTTTTCATTCTCTTGGGTGTGCAGGTGGCATCTCCCCTTGCCTTTCTGGCTCCTATTCTTTTGCTGAGTGCATGCTTCCTATAGTTCCATTTTTTTCTATTTTCTCTTCTATGGGAACCGATTCACCATGGAGGAAGTCCTCCAAACCAATATGATTTTCTTTATTGCTTCATAATGCATGGAAACCAATTCATAAGTAGCTTTCTCTTTGTGGCCTAGATAATAATTTCCCAAATCCTTCCTAAGATATCATGCAACCATGATCAAGGTTTCGGTCATGGTAGGTCTCTCAAGATTTGTCCTAGTTAAGAATTCTTGAGCTATCATCCAATAATACGTAAGAAGATAAAATCAGAAAATGTCACATGGACTCACCACTTATGTTTTACTCAAACATATTGCAAACAAGATGAGAATGGTGGTGCATATGTGTATAACTCAACTTCAATTAACATTTAAATCATTTCAGAGTTATACATATAACACTATATATTTATTTATGCATGTAATCCCAAACCAATGTATATTACAAAACTTTACTAAGTTATGGGCACAAATCACCCTAGTATACAATATTTAGGGTTTACAACATATCCACAGTTCTGTAACTTGTAAATTACCAACAACATGCATGGATTTTTCTTCCTAGGGTGTGCATTTTTCATCTTGCCCCGTTTTCATGCATTTTTCCCTTTATGCACTTGTATGCATTTACAAGGAAGCTTTTAGCTTTATGCACAACACAAGATTTTGGGTTTCAAAATGCACAAATAAAGGTATGAAAATATTTAAAATGATAAAAACACAAACTCCACAATTTGAATCACTCAATTTGGAGGTCATATGAGTCCCAAGCGTACATTTTACAATAAGACAATTTTACTCTCCATTTTACAAAAAGTCTTGAATCTTGATCCAAGGTAGAAGTCCCTTTTCATTTGAAAATGCACTCTGGATGATATATATAGATTTATAATGTTATTAAATTCACCCCAAAACTTAGATCACTAAATTTGGAGCTATATAGAAGCATGAGGGTGCATTTCCATTAGGTCACTTTCTATTGTTTTGGTCTTTCAACTTACAATGGAAATTTTGCCTCTTTTACACAACAACCACATTTATTTTTGCAAATGAAAATATAAATATGTATACATGTGTGAAATTATCTAAGACAAATAATTTTATCAACGATTTTATCTCTTTTATCCTCACAACAATAATTTTATCAATGATTTTGTAAATACAATTATAAAGAGAGATAGGCATGAATTCATAAAAGGATGTAGGATTGTCCATTTAAGGGATAAGTAAAAGAAATGTAGAATTAAAATCCCCTAACACCTTTCCTATTCTCTTGGTATCCTCCACCACTCTTGTCAATCCTTCTTTTAACATATCATAAAATACTAAAAAGAACTCCAAGGTCCGAGCCATCAAGGCTTGCCTTGAGTTCAACCTTAAACACTTCTTTCACTAGATTTTCATTTTCGTCTTCTCCTACAAAGATGGGAAAGTAAGAATCAATTTTAGCAATAGCTTATTGCTCAAATTTATGAAAATAACTAAAGTATGAAAATGAAAGAACAAGAAAATGAACGCACATCCAAACAAATGAAAACACGATGTACCATGGGAAACATGATATGGGAGAAAACCTAGCTAGAAGGTCAAACCTATGCTCTGTTATCTTTTCTTCAGATATGAAAATGCAAATACAAATAAAGAGGCACTCACTATGAAGTTTCCTTTGACACTATGGCCCGAGTGGATACTACAAAATATTCTTCCTCCTCTATTATTCTCTCAAATCCCAATCCTAGATGCTCTACTCAAATATAGAACAAGTACAATGCAATAGAATGGAACCCCTTCTCCTCCTAGCAGCCCAATATTTAACATAGCCAAATAACCATCTAGGGTTATGGTTTTTGCATGCCCAAACCCTGAGTTAATTCTAGGTTTTGTACCTTCTATAATATTCTTGAAATTACACATGTGCCTAGCCTCACATGTGTAAGTAAGGGGAATGACATGGCATCCACTTTGTATCATAGTGGTCAACAAGGTATATCAACTTGTGGGAGGAATAAATTTCGCATATGAGCTCCAATTGAAGTGATTTTTGCATGATTGGAAAGGTCTTAGTGTGCAAAACAACTTCAAGGGGTAGTGAGTTATGCTTGCAAATTTTTGACCCAGAAAAGTTCCATTTGATGCCTCAAAATGGATCTGGAAGGTTCTAGACCCCAAACTTCCAAACTAGGACCTACCACTAAAATGGGCCATGGAAGATAATTCCTCCAACTTTTCCACCCATAAAGTTCGAAGATACATGAAAAATTATATAATGATCCAATATAGATCACTACCTCAACAATGCTGACTTTATCTTATTCATGATCTATAATCCTCTAAATTAAGAGACCTCAATATTTGCAACATCCTTGAAAATCTAGCCTTACTCCCATTTTCCTGCATTCCCTAAATGGTATCGAAATTTAGTGTTTTCATCCCAATTTTATAACCACAAAGACCTACTTTTCAATCTCCATTTGGCTTCCTTTTCATCTAATAGTTTCCTATTTATTTGTCCCAAAATTTTCAAGAGATCCCTTGACTTTTCATCAAATATGGTCTCAGAGTCCTAAACATAAAATTTCGTCATTTGTTTTTGTACAATTACCAAATCTTTCTCATGTCTTTTCCCCTTAACATATCCCCAACTTACCAAATCAATATGTACTTCTTTTTTTAAATCTGTAAAGTAGAGGTCGACATACTCCATTGAATATTCATAAAAAATTGCCCATTCAAACTGAATAACTTTTAGGACATTCTCTCTCTCCAACCATTTTGAATCAAATTTAAAGGAATTGGGGGGTTTCCTATCCTCTTCTCAATTTGAAACATGATATGGAGGTGATCAGAGTCCCCTCCCACCTCAACCCGCAACCTTAAATTTTCAAGCTCATTGAAAACATATTCAAATGAAATAAAACTATCTAATATTTGGGTATCCTATATTCCACCAATTTTATATTCCTCTAAGTTGAGGAAAACTTTAAAGGATCCACATCTACTCAACTGGCTTCCTCAAACTTGTAAATGAAGTAATCAGCCAATGGGTCTTCTCTTGCAAAAATCCTCTATATTTTTGCTCTTATAAGAGTAAAAATTAGGTTACCACCTAGAATTAATGTTATTTATTTTAGAAAGTTATGGCTCAATAGCTCATACCAAAAGGTTATTTTATCCTCGTAAGGACTATATAGATTCAACACCGAGAAATCCCTTCCTAGCTCAATATCAAAGAAGAAAACTCCTATCTATAAAGATGAAAACATAGAAGGCATTAGTCTAATTGATCATCTCCTCTATATATTTAATAATCCTCTATAGCACCCAATGTCATCAATAACAAAAAAATCCCAATATTACCATCATTTATAAATATCTTATATTAGCTTTTTTCCTCCCCCAAGGTTTCTTGGATCAAAAAGATGTCGGGCTTATGAATTTCCATAATCCTACTCAAGGAAAGTTTCTTAGAGGCCTTCTCCAAGTCCATTATAATAATCTACATAATTAACATGGTTACCCTTTCATGGGGCTTTCCCTATTATAAGGCCCCCTATAAGATTTTTTTGCTTCCCTACCGTTACTTCCTTAAGGGATTTATTCTAGGCCTAAGAGATGCGATATTTCCTACCTCTTGTAGAAATATGCCCATCTCCCCCCCCATATATACCTAGGTCCCATTAAACCACACCCTCCCCAACAAACCTTGTCCCATTCCTAGATCTCAAAGGATATCTAAAATACCAAAAAAAAAATATCCCCTCTTCAAAAACCAAAGAAGGTAGAACCCTTTTTTTACCCAGAGTCTCCTCCCACTTCGAGAGGAGGGTACCATCCTCTATAAGGGAAACTTTGAATTTCCCAACCAACACACCCGTGGACTAATCCTTCCAAGTGCTAGCCAAATTCCACTTCCTTAATTTATTAACTAGATATTTCTTATTCCCTTCAAGCCCCGACAAAGAATCACAAGTATAATATTATCATAAATTCTTAAATTAAATTTCAAAGAAAAGAAACTTACTAATATGAACAATATCTTAGCATAAGTCTATAGTGAATTCTAATGGTTCCCAAATCAATGTCCCTAGTTTTACCTTCACAAGTTCCTCTAGTGGGTGCTTGAACTCCTTTACTTCGACCACTTTCTCTCTAGATAATAACACATCCTATATTTTTTATTCACCTCCAACTACAATCATTCCTTCATAATATTATAGCCTCATCTAATGATCATGACCGAAAGACTTGTCAACTTCCTTTTTAGGATGTGCCTCTTTCTCGACCACCAAACCCCCACCCCACTATATTTTTGTTATGAACCAAATATCCCAATTAGCATAGAATAAAAAGAATAAGTAATTCAAGAGTGAATGAAGGGAAACCTCCTCTTACAATATATCAAATTCACAAGATGGGATTATCCAGAAAACTAGGTCTTATTGTTATATATAGGATACAAAGGGTACAATTACAATTAATGGTTGTAGCTGACCAATAATGAAAACAATAATATAAAAATAGCAATGTAATGTGCCATTACCTAGGACTTAACATGACCCACCCATTCAAACAAGCATTTTCCTCAATACTTTATTAGTTTTGGATGCTTTTGTATGAAGAACCCATCTTCCCATGTTGCATATTCTATTGGAAGGTTCTTCCACGTGATGCGGTACTCAATGATTTATCGATTCCATAGTTTCTTAATCCTTGTTTCAATGATTATTTTAGATTCTGGTATGTTTTTTCTCTCTTCATCAAGATTTGGAAAAAATAGTTTGAACTATGATCTTCTACTTGATTTTTAAGAAAGAAATGTGGAAGATCAGATGTACATGTGAACATGGAGGCAACTCCAATTTGTAAGTCATACCATGAATACTATGAAACACCTTATAGGGACCATAACAATTAGGTGATATTTTATTTCCCTTCTTTTGTTGCTTGAGGGACATCAATTTGTATGGTTGCAACCTTAGAAATACCCAACAACCCTCTTCAAAGTTCCTTTCACTATGATAGTGATATGCTTGTTGTTTCATCATATTTTATTTCCCTTATTTTGTTGCTTGAGGGGCATCGATTTTTATGGTTGCAGCCTCATAAATACCCAATCACCCACTTCAAAGTTCCTTTCATTATGATATTGATATGCTTGTTGTTTCTTGTTATTTTGTATTATAGCCAAGTTGTCCTTAATAGTTGGAGAACCTCTTGTTGGTGTTTTATTTGATCCTCCAATGTTTGACCTTAGCTTTCACTCTCAAGTGTGATCTAATAGATGGAGGATGATACCCATATAGGTGTTATAAATGGGGACATTTTAAATGAAGTATGGATAGAAGTGTTGTACCAACATTCTACCAAGGGCCACTTGACCCACTGTGTTTGTTTATTAGATGCAAAACAACAAAGATAACCTTCTATAGATTTATTCATAATCTCACTTTACCCATAGGATTGAGGATGATAAGTGGATTTGTAAGCCAATTGAGGACCCAAACATGAAAATGATTTAGTACACAAATTATTAGTGAAAATTGGATCTCTGTAAGTTAAACCAATCTTGGGGTTTCCATGTAGCTTCTAAACTATTTCTATGCATGTTGTAGCTACTCTACTTAATTTAAATGGATGATAAAGAGAGTAAAAATGTGCATGTTTGGTGAGTTGATCCACCAACACTATGATGGAATTATTTCCTTTGGACTTTGGTAGACCTATGATAAAATCCATTAAGACCTCTTCCCATCACTAACTTGGTATGAATAATGATTGTAGAAGACTTTAGATCTTTATTGTCTCTCCTTTGCTCCGTTGGAAAACCAAACATTCTACCACAAACTTTTGAACATTGGTTTTAAGAACTTCCTATAAAAATTCCCTCTTGATATTATGGTAATTTTTCATAAATATTGAGTGTCCCCATATAGGAGAAGTGTGACATTCCAAAAGGACCTTATGTTTAGGTTGGGAATTCTTACATATATATAGGTGATCCTGATGCCAAAGTGAATCATTCTTCCACAAAAATTTACCCATTGCACTAGGGTCTTGTTATATTTGTTGAATGTGATTCCATGCCTTCTAGTTCTACTTTATTCCATCATTGCTTCTTCCACCCAATCTTCCTATAGAATGGAAATAACACACAGTAATGCCTCAATGTCTTCTTCTTTCTTTGAAAGTGCATCTATCATGACATTTTGTTTCCCATTTTTGTAGGTAATGTCAAAGTCACAATATATCATATTTGGAACCCATTTTTGTTTCTATTTTGAATATAGTTGTTGTTCCAAGAACTAATTCAAACTATCATGCTCTATTTTTACCTTTAAGTGCCTCCCTATTAGGTAAGGGTTCCATTGTTTAATTGCATGCAATATGGTCAACATTTCCTTCTCATAAATGGGTTTGAGTAAGTTCTTTCCTTTAACTTGGTGGCTTTCAAAGGAAAGGGAATTCCTTCTTGCATTAAAATTGCAACAATTCCATGACCTAAGGCATCACACTTCATAATAAAGGGTTTTGTGAGGTCAACAAGAATTTGAAGAGCTCTCAAGTACTAAAAGGTATTATCAGTTGTCAAAGGTCACCATTCAATAAAACATGTCTTGGAGACCTCATGTAAAGAAGATGCATATACCAATCCAAGGAAGAACATCAGAGAGAAATGAAGCTCCACACAACCATTAATGAAAGTTGAAGAGAAGTGTTCTAGGTTGTCGGAAAGGAAAAATGAAGAGAAGGGTAAGAATTATGCAGACATTCTCAAAGGAAGGAATCATGGTCAACAAGAGTCAAAGAGGAATGAATACATACAAGACGTATATCAAAGAAGACCTTTTATCCCCATGTATCAAAGACGCTTCAATCATTTTGAAAGAAACAAGAGAAGATAATATCATGATCATTCGAGGCATGAATTCATAAGAACTACATCACAAAGAAGATAATTTACTCTTAGATACCAAATTTTATTTTACGGTCATTGTTTTACTTGTAATAACTTTGGACATAAAGCTATAGATTGCATATCTTATGGAAGAAATATTCAAGAAATAAATTTTTATGTGGCTCCGTACAATATTGAATGTTACAAATGCCACAACCTTGGACAAATAGCTCACGACTGTAGAAACATGATGGATTCTTCCATGAAATAAAACACTGATATCAGGTACAAGAAGGTTTGGAGAAGAAAGTAACAACAAAAAGAACAGGTGAATAAAGAACAAGTGAATGAAGAGCACATGAATGAAGTACTCCCATAAATCATACTCTCAGGATTTGTAGTAGTACAAAATCATGATGAATCTACATGTAAAGAGAAATATGTCAATGATGAATCCACATCAAAGTGACTTCATCCATCGTTCTAAGCCATCCATCTTGGATATTCCCAATGATCCAGATTTTATGAGAAAAATGAAATGAATATAGATTATTAACAGATTCTTAACACAAAATAACAGAGATACAATAAAACTGGTTTTCTATTCAATAATGAAATACGCTGAAACTATAAAATGCAGCGGAAACAAGCTTGTTGGAATGGTGGCAGCTTATCTCTAAGAAGAGATGTGACGACTGTGCTCATTCACAAGAAGATGATTACAATGAGGCTTTGAAGGCCTTTTACAATAAAAAGGAATGCCAAAAACCCTAGACATCCAAAAACCTAACCCTAGGAGATGAAGCGCCAAAATTCATGTGGGCTCCGTTTGGGTAAGTTAGTACATTAACTTCCCAGGGTCGTAAATGTTGCATATGATCTTCGTTTTAGGAGTATGATAGCTCGTTGGAAAGGTATCATCGAGGAGATTCATTTTGGGGCCTCAATCATTCTGTAGGATATCATTGAGAATATCTATCCCGAAAACCTTCATTTAGGCCCTCAAAATGGCCTCGAAAGTGAAAACTGCTAAATATAGTAAATTGCCAAAATTGCCAGAAAACTGTTTTGAGCCAGTTGGGAAAGGTGGGTGGCCACCGATATCCATATGGATCAATCCTCCATCCTTAGGAAGCAATGGTCTCCATTGCATTGAGTTCCCCCATCAGATGAGGAAATTTCTATTGCATTTGGCCCCGGGTGAGCCACTTGCCTTGGTGCAGGAGTTGCCCTGCTTTGACAACTTGATAAAGATGTATCCTTTGCTGTTGAGTTCCCTTGATTTGTGTGTCCACAATATGATCGTTGGATGCCTATTGGATGCAGTCGGGGTTGAGATCTGTTGGTGTCATCCAGATTTTATGAGCAGAACGAAATGACTATAGATTATTACCAGATGCTTAACACAGAATAATAGAGATACAATAAAACTGGTTTTCTATTCAATAAGGAAATAAGATGAAACCATAAAATGTAGCGAAAAACAAGCTTGTTGGAATGGTGGCGGCTTATCTCTGAGAAGAGATGTGAAAAATGCACTCATTCACAAGAATATGATTACAATGAGTCTCTCAAGGCCTTTTTACAATAAACAGGAGTTTCAAAAACCCTAAACATCCAAAAACCTAACTCTAGGAGATGAAGCGCCAAAATTCATGTGGGCCCCATTTGGGTAAGTCAGTACATCAACTTCCCGGGGTTGTAATTTTTGCATACGATCTTCGTTTTAGGCGTATGATAGCCCATTGGAAATATCTATCCGAGAACTACAAAATTTGCACAAAAATTCATGATCAAAATTTGCAACCGCAACATACCCCAAAAAATGTCGTTTAGGGCCTCAAAACGGCTTCAGAAGTTCAGGACCCGAAAAACTGCTAAAAATAATAAATTACCAAAATTGCTAGAAATCTATTTTGAGCCAGATGGAAAAGGTGGGTGGCCACCGATATCCTCTTGGATCAATCCTCCATCCTTAGGAAGCAATGGTCTCCATTGCGTTGAGACCCCATCATATGAGGAAATTTCTGTTGAATTTGGCCCCGGGTGAGCCACTTGCCTTGGTGCAAGAGCTGCCCTGCTTTGACGACTCGATAAAGCTGGATCCTTTGTTGTCGAGTGCTCTTGATCTGTGTGTCCACAATCTAATCACTGGATGCTTGTTGTATGCAGTCGAGGTTGAGCTCTGTTGGTGTCAGCTGTTCTGCTACGTCTGAGGTGTCCAATAATGGTGGGAAATAAGGCCAAAGGAGGTCCACGTTGAACACTGGGTGTAGGCCAAGGAAAGGAGGAATGTTGAGCGAAAAATCATTATCCCCCACAACCTTGGTGATGGTGTATGACCCATAACGGAGTGGTCAAAGCTTCCGATGGGGTCCTGTAAGGCGTTCTTTCTGCAAGTGCAACCAAAATTTGTCGCCCACCTGAAACTTATGTGGAACCTAATGTTGATCATGGAGCTGCTTGTACTTGTCATTGGACTTCTATAGGAAATACTGAACCTGTTGGTGGATGTGTTGGATCCTCTCAATGAACCGGGTGGCTTTGTCAGCCTCATTTGGAGCAGGAGAGGAGTCAGTCGAGGTGACCACAAGAGGAAGTGCAACATCTATGGGACCCAATGGTTGGAATCCCAAACCCCACCTGAAAGGGGTTGTGGCCGGTTGAGCTATGCAGAGCTTGGTTTAGCTATGATGGACATAGGGAAGACTCTCATCCCATGTGCGAGGGTGCTTGGAATTATACATGCGCAGGATATGCACGATCATTCGATTTACGACCTCGGTTTGGCCATCTGTCTGGGGGTGAAAGGCCGTGGA
>SNQJ01S0001555.1:116850-127520 GCA_010110895.2 Picea sitchensis
GACTTCTATAGGATATACTGAACCTGTTGGTGGATGTGTTGGATCCTCTCAATGAACCGGGTGGCTTTGTCAGCCTCATTTGGAGCAGGAGAGGAGTCGGTCGAGGTGACCGCAAGAGGAACTGCAACATCTATGGGACCCAATGGTTGGAATCCCAAACCCCACCTGAAAGGGGCTGTGGCCGGTTGAGCTATGCAGAGCTTGGTTTAGTTATGCTGGACATAGGGAAGACTCTCATCCCATGTGCGAGGGTGCTTGGAATTATACATGCGCAGGATATGCACGATCATTCGATTTACGACCTCGGTTTGGCCATCTGTCTGGGGGTGAAAGGCCGTGGATTTGGTGAGCTTGGTGTCTAGCAGTGACCAGAGGCTTGACCAGAATGTGTTGAGAAATCAACTGTCCTGATCTGAGACAATGGTTTGTGGGATTCCAAAATGTACCTAGACTCGTTCAAAGAAGAGCTTGGCAGTGGCTTTTGCTCTGATGCTCTTCTTGCAAGCAACCAGAATCACCATCTTAGAAAAGCGATCAACAACCACAAAAACATAGTCATTTCCCCACTTGGTGGATGGGAGGCTCGACATGTAGTCCATTGAGATGGATTCCCATGGTCTATTAGGAGTAGGAAGAGGGGTGTACATTCCCTATTTCTTAGTGGTTAGTTTGGCAATAGCGCAGGCAGTGAAAGACCTGATATACTTGCTGACCTCCTGTCGAAGTTTCGACTAGTAGAAATATTTTTGTAGCATCATCGTTGTCTTTTCAATGATGAAGTGTCTTGTCACCTAGCTGTAGTGGGCTTCCCAGATCAGTTTCTCTCGCTCACTTGAGGGAACACATATATGGCCCAGATGACACAACAACCCATCCTGAAGATGGAAATTATCAACAACTGCCTTTGCACCCAACATTTGGTAGGAGGTGGCGAAGTCTGGGTCTTTCTCATAGAGTTGGGGCCATCGAGAGGTCTCATGGTTGCAGGAGTCTAGCACTGTGGTGAATGGTCACAGGATATCGTCCATCATCCTCATGAAAGTGGCTGTAGCATTTTCAGACCAAAGGGCATGACCAACCATTCAAAAAGGCCTTCCTTTGACTTGAAGGCGGTCTTCCATACATCTGTCTGTTCTATTAGGACCTGGTGGTAGCCAAACTTCAGATCAGTCTTACTGAAGTATTTTCCCCTCATGAGTTGATCAAGGAGGTTGTCGATTTGGGGAATCGGGTACCGGTTTCTGACTGTGATTTTATTCAGAGCCCGATAATCAATGCAAAGTCGTCGGGTTCTATCTTTCTTCTGTACCAACACGATTGGGCTCCCACAAGGTGATGAGATAGGATGAATGTGCCCCTTGTGGAGAAATTCTTGGATCTGTCACTTGATCTC
This sequence comes from Picea sitchensis, assembly GCA_010110895.2. Taxonomy (NCBI): domain Eukaryota; kingdom Viridiplantae; phylum Streptophyta; class Pinopsida; order Pinales; family Pinaceae; genus Picea; species Picea sitchensis. The sequence goes on from SNQJ01S0001555.1 coordinate 118,244, forward strand.
CTCATTCTCTAACAAAGAGCTTCGATAGATTGTCCCATTGGGCAGTGATGTGCTGGGGGTTAGATCAATGGGGTGCTTGACCTGGCAGTGCAGAGGTACCCCGGTAGGTGAGGATAAGATATCTGAGTATTCTTCCACGACCTTATCTACTACTTCTGTTGTGTGGAGAGGTCGGCCGCAAAGACCTTGGATGTGGCTGTGATTTTTCTCTCATTTTGAGAGCAAATCACGAAGAAGACAAACTTTACCATCTAAGAGATGAACTTCCTACATTGCTTAGAAGATATCAAGGAAATAGCACTAGTTGGGACAGCCTCGGGTATCTTGTACAATTTCATGTTCAAAGTAATAATAACACTATGAGGCCTAGACTCATATACAACATGACATTTCCATAAATAAGGTTGGCCCAAAAGAACATCACAAACATCAAGAGGAGAAACATCACACAATACCTCGTCTTTGAAGGGCTTGATGTCGTACGACAGTCGACACTGTTGGTTGATGTGGAGATATCTTCCTTGGCGGAGCCATCCAATGGTGTAGGGTTGTGGGTGCGGTGTTGTCGGTAGGGCCAACCAATTTACGACCTCTGCTGAGATGAGGTTCTTCTGAATACCACTATCAACGATGAAGTGCAGTGGGGTGCCTTTTACCCACATCTGTGAATGGAAGAGGCGCTCTCCTTCTTCTGACTCGTCTGGTTCACCATGATGGAGCTTAGTGGTAGAAACGATGGCACTGGGTTCCATGTCAATGATCCGTCTTCCCCTTTCTAGTTCTGACTCAAAGTTAGAACCCGCATCTGATTCAGAGGATTTCACTTCGGCCACCAACGTCTTCTTTGAGAGGTAGTCAATAGTGTTATGCCAAGGGCTCTTATGGAAGTCGCACCACTTCCCGGTATCTTTATTTGTCTTTCTGGTGTCCTTTGCTTGCGTCTTGGACTGGTTGTCCTGATACTGTCCATATTTGCTTTGTCCTTTGTTCTATGGGTTGGGGCCGCCTTTCCTGGATTTTGGTGTGAGGGGTTCCCCGACCCAAATTGTCGCATATTTTGTTTGAGGTTATGCTCGATTTTGACGACATATCGATAGGCCGTGCCCAAGGATGAGATGTCCAGAAATTCCATTTCGGTTTGGATGTATCTATGTAGAGCACTGCAATACTTGAGCACCAAATGTCTCTCTGAATCATGATACCCATCTTGGTCCACAAGGTATGGAAGATATTCATGAAATCTGGCACTGCTTGGTCTCTTTCTTGTCCCAGTGTGGTCCATTTGGTATACAAGTCATCATAACTTTCGACAGGGTAGTATTTTTCCTTAATAACATCCCTAAAGGATTCCTAGGTGGCCATGACTGTAAATAATGATGGTTCCTCTGTTTCCTTTTGCTGACAGAAAGTTTCCCACCAATATTTGACATGGGGAATGTCTTTGAGGAGCGCAAAAGTAATCTTTTCTCTATTCGAAAAGTTATGGACAGAGAAATACCCTTCTATAAGATTCAACCACTTGTCTACATCATCTGCCTCTATCTAACCTTCAAATATAGGAATATCAAAATTTATTTGTACCTTGAATGGGGCGGTTCCTCCACTCGAAGAAGATGCGTCGCCTGTTGGTAGTCGCTGAAGGATTTGCGTGAAATTATCCATCATCTCATTCCTCTGTTGCATGAGGGCTTCCTCAATCAATAGTTTGAAAGGATCTCTTGTCCCGTCATCTTTCTTTTCTCCTTCCATGAGAGGTCGCTTGGGTGTGCGAGAGATTTTGTCCTCAAGAGAAACAAACTCGAGACCCAAATGTTTGTACTTTGACCTCGTTGGGGACATGCATTAAGACGACAAGGAGAAGACCGCTCTGATACAACTGATCCAGATTTTATGAGTAGAACAAAATGACTACAGATTATTACCATATGCTTAACATAGAATAACAGAGATACAATAAAACTGGTTTTCTATTCAATAAGGAAATAAGATGAAACTGTAAAATGAAGCGGAAAACAAGCTTTCTCGAATGGTGACAGCTTATCTCTGAGAAGAGATGTGACGAATTCTCTCATTCGCAAGAAGATGATTACAATGAGGCTCTCAAGGCCTTTTTACAATAAACAGGAGTTTCAAAAACCCTAAACATCCAAAAACCTAACCCTAGGAGATGAAGCGCCAAAAGTCATGTGGGCCCTGTTTGGGTAAGTTAGTACATCAACTTCCCAGGGTTGTAACTTTTGCATACGATCTCTGTTTTAGGCGTATGATATCCCATTGGAAATATCAATCCGAGGACTACAACAGTTGCACAAAATTTCATGCTGAAATTTTGTAATCGCAACATACCCCAAAAAACGTTGTTTATGGCCTCAAAATGGCTCCAGAAGTTCAAGACCCAAAAAACTGCTAAAAATAGTAAATTATCAAAATTGCTAGAAAGTTGTTTTGAGCCAGCTGAAAAAGGTGGGTGGCCCCTAATATCCACCTGGATCATGGTGTCAGTTGTTCTGCTACGTCTGAGGTGTCTAATAATGGTGGGAAATAAGGGCGAAGGAGATTCACGTTGAACACTGGGTGCAGCCAAGGAAAGGAGGAATGTTAAGCTCAAAAGAAATATCCCCCACATCCTTGGTGATGGTGTGTGGACCATAATGGAGTGGGCGAAGCTTCCGATGGGGTCTTTTAAGGCGTTCTTTCTGCAAGTGCAACCAAACTTTGTCTCCCACCTGAAACTTATGTGGCACCCGATGTTGATCATGGCACTGATTGTACTTGTCATTGGACTTCTGTAGGATATCCTGAACCTGTTGAAAGATGTGCTGGATCCGCTCAATGAACTGGGTAGCTTTGTCAGCTTCCGTTGGAACAGGAGATGAGTCGGTCGAGGTGATCATAAGGGGAAGTGAAACATCTATGGGACCCAATGGTTGGAATCCCAACCCCACCTGAAAGGGGTTGTGGCCGATTGAGCTATGAAGGGCTTGGTTGTAGTTATGTTCGACATAGGGAAGGATCTCATGCCATGTGCGAGGGTGCTTTGAATTATACATGTGAAGGATATGCACGACCATTCAATTTATGACCTCGGTTTGGCCATCTATCTGTGGGTAGAAGGTTGTGGATTTGGTTAGCTTGGTGTCCAGCAGTGACCAGAGGCTCGACCAGAATGTGTTGAGAAATCGACTGTCTCTATCTGAGACAATGGTTTGTGGGAGTCCAAAATGTACCCAGACCCATTCAGAGAAGAGCTTGGTAGTGGCCTCTACTGTGATTCTCTTCTTGCGGGCAACTAGAATCGCCATCTTAGAAAATCGGTCAACAACCACAAAAACATAGTCATTTCCCCTCTTGGTGGATGGGAGGCCCGACATGTAGTCCGTTGAGATGGATTCCCATGGCCTGTCAGGAGTAGGAAGTGGGGTGTATAGGCCCTGTTTCTTAGTGGTTGGTTTGGCAATAGCATAGGCAGTGCATGACCTGATATACTTGCTGACCTCCTGTCGGAGCTTCGGCCAGTAGAAATGTTTCTGTAGCATCGCCATTGTCTTTTCGACGCCGAAGTGTCCTGCCACCCAACTGTAGTGGTATTCCCAAGTCATCTTCACTCACTTTCTTGATGGAACAAAAATATGTCCCAGACGACACAACAATCCATCCTGAAGATAGAAATTATTGACAACTATGTTTGCACCCAACATTTGGTAGGTGGTGGTGAAGTCCGGGTCAGTCTCATAGAGTTGGGGCCATATAGAGGTCTCATGGCCGCAAGAGTCTAGCACTGTGGTGAGTGTCACGACTAGTGGTCTATTGAGGCAATCAACGATGCGATTGGTGCTTCATGTTTTATACTTGATGTTGAGGTGGAATTGTTGCAAGTATGTGGACCACTTTTGATGGCGGTCATTCTTCTATTTTCTTTGTGTCTGCATAAACTGCAGTGGCTTATGATCAGTGTGGATGACTGTCTCCTTCCCAAGAATGTAATGTCTCCACTAGCGACAGGATTTCACAATGGAGTACATTTCTTTGTCGTAAGTAGGGTACTTACAGACAACATCAGATAATGTCTCACTATGATATGCCACGGGGTGGCCGTGTTGAGTGAGAATGACGTCGACAACATAGTTTGAAGAATCTATCTCGATCTCAAAGGGATGTTGCAGGCCTGGTAGTGAAAGTACTAGGGATGAGCACAAGTGTTGCTTCAAATCATCGAACACTTGTTGTTGGGACTAGACCCATGAAAATTTTTCCTTACCACCACCCCCAATGATTTGGTTGAGGGCCAATGCAATATGGGAGAATCCCAACACAAACTTGCGGTAGAAATTGGTAAGGCCCAAGAAGCTCTGAAGCTCAGTGAGTGTGGTTGGGGCTGGCCAGTCACAAATGACTTGGATATTGGCTGGATCCACATGTACACCATGTTTATCAATGATGTAGCCTAGGTAATGGACTCTGTCCATGACAAAGGATAATTTTTCCAAGTTGGCATATAGCTTGTGCTACCATAGGGTGTGCAGAACCTGCTGAATATGATGCAAGTGTTCGGCCCAAGTCTTGCTGTAAATGAGAATGTCATCCAGATACACCACTACAAAATTATTGGTGAATGTTCGCATGATATCGTCCATCATCCTCATGAAAGTGGCCGGAGCATTTTTCAAACTAAAGGGCATGATGAACCATTCAAAAATACCTTCCTTTGACGTGAACACTATCTTCCATACATCTGTCTATTCTATCGGGACCTGGTGGTAGCCAGACTTCAGATCAATCTTACTAAAGTATTTATCCCCTGTGAGTTGATCAAGGAGGTCATCGATTCGGGGAATCAGGTACCAGTTTCTGACTGTGATTTTATTTGGAGCCCAATAATCAATGCAGAGTCGCCAGATTCCATCTTTCTTTTGTGCCAGTATGATTGGGCTCACGCAAGGTGATGAGTTGGGATGGATGTGCCGCTTGTGGAGCAGTTCTTGGATTTATCGCTTGATCTCCTCATTATCTAACAAAGAGTGACGATAGACTGACCCATTGGGTAGCGGTGCACCAGGGGTCAAATCGATGGGGTGCTTGACCTGGCAGTGCAGAAGTACCTCAGTAGGTGAGGAGAAGATATCTGATCATTCTTCCACGACCTTATCTACTTGCTTCTACTGTGTGGAGAGGTCGGTCCCAGAGACCCTGGATGTGGCTGTGATATTTTGCTTATTCTGAGAATGAATCACAAATAAGACAAACTTCCCTGTCTGAGAGATGACCTTCCTGCATTGCTTAGCATATATCAAGGAAATAACATTAGGTGAGACTACCTCAGGTATCCTGTACAATTTCTTGTTCAAAGTAATAATAACACTATGAGGCCTAGACTCATATACAACATGACATTTCCATAAATAAGGTTGGCCCAAAATAACATCACAAACTTCGAGAGGAGAAACATCACACAATACCTCGTCTTTGAAAGGCTTGATGCCGTATGACAGTCGAAACTGTTGGCTTACGCGGAGATTGCCTCCTTGGTGGAGCCATCCAATGGTGTAGGGTTGTGGGTGAGGCGTTGTGGGCAAGGCCAACCGCTTGATGACCTCTGCAGAGATGAGGTTTTTCTGGCTACCACTATCAATGATGAAGTGTAGCGAGGTGCCTTTTACCCACATTTTCAAATGGAAGAGGTGCTCTCCTTTTTCTGGTTCATCTGGTTCACCAGGATGGAGCTTGGTGGTAGCAACGATGGCATTGGGTTCCACGTCAATGATCCATCTTCCCCTTTTTGGTTCTAGCTGAGAGTCAGAATATACATCTGATTCATAGGATTTTACTTCGTCCACCAGTGACTACTTTGAGCGACAATCAACAGTGTTATGCCAAGGGCTCTTATGGAAGTCACACCACTTCCCGATATCTTTCTTTGTCTTTATAGTGTCCTTCTTTGCTTGCATCTTGGAATTGTTGTCCTGATACTGTACATATTTTCTCTGTCCTTTGTTCTATGGGTTTGGGCCACCCTTTCCTGGCTTTTGTTGTGAGGGGTTCCCAGGCCCAAATTGTCCTGTCTTTTGTTTGAGCTTCTGCTTGATTTTGACGACATATTAGTAGGCTGCGCCCAAGAATGAGATGTCTAGAAATTCCATTTTGGTCTGGATGTATCTATGCAGAGCACCATGATACTTGAGCACTAGATGTCACTCTGAATATTTGATACCTAGCTTGGTGCGCAAGGTATGGAAGATATTTGTGAAATATGGCACTGCTTGGTCTCTTTCTCGCCGCAATGTGGTCCATTTGGTATATAAGTCGTCATAACTTTCGACAGGGTAGTATTGTTCCTTAATAACATCCTTAAAGGAATCCCAGGTGGCTATGACTGTAAATAATGATGGTTCCTCTGTTTCCTTTTTCTCACAGAACGTTTCCCACCAATCTTTGACATGGGGGACGACTTTGAGGAGCGCAAAAGTAATATTTTCTCTATTCGAGAAGTTATGGACAAAAAAATACCCTTCTAGCAGATTCAACCACTTGGATACAACATCTGCGTCTATATGACCTTCAAATATAGGAATATCGAAGTTTATTTGTACCTTGAAGGGAGTGGCGCCTCCACTCGAAGAAGATGCATCACCTGTCGGTAGCCGCCAAAGGATTTGCGCAAAACTATCCATCATCGTGTTCCTCTGTTGCGTGAAGGGTTCCTCAATCAACAGTTTGAAAAGATATCCTATACCATCATCTTTGTTTTCTCCTACCATGAGAGGTCTCTTGGGCGTGCGAGAGATTTTGTCCTCAAGAGAAACAAGCTCAAGACCCAACTCTTTGTACTCTGACCTCGTTGGGGACATGCATTAAGACGACAAGGAGAAGACCGCTCTGATACCAATGATTTGTATTTTATGAGCAGAACAAAATGAATACCGATTATTAATAGATTATTAACACAAAATAACAGAGATACAGTAAAATTGGTTTTCTATTCAATAATGAAATAATCTGAAACTGTAAAATGCAACAGAAACAAGCTTGTTGGAATGGTGGCAGCTTATCTCTAAGAAGAGATGTGACGGCTGCACTCATTCGAAAGAAGATGATTACAATGAGGCTATGAAGGCCTTTTACAATAAACAATAATTCCAAAAACCCTAGACATCCAAAAACCTAACCCTAGGAGATGCAGCACCAAAAGTCATGTGGGCCTCATTTGGGTAAGTTAGTACATTAACTTCTCGGGGTCGTAAATTTTGCATACGATCTCTGTTTTAGGCGTATGATATCCCTTTGGAAAGGTATCATAGAGGAGATTCATTTTGGGACCTCAATAATGTCATAGTATATCATTAAGAAGCTCAATCTCTAAAACCTTCATTTAGGCCCTCAAAATGACCCCGGAAGTGAAAACTGCTAAAAATAGTAAATTGCCAAAATTGCCAGAAAATTGTTTTGAGACAGTTGGAAAAGGTGGGTGGCCACCGATATCCATATGGATCAATACTCCCTCCTTAGGAATAAATTTTCTCCATTGCGTTGGGTTCCCCCATCAGATGAGGAAATTTATGCTCAATTTGGCCTCGGGTGAGCCACTTGCCTTGGTGCAGGAGCTGCCCTGCTTTGACGACTTGATAAAGATGGATCCTTTGTTTTCAAGTTACCTTGATATGTGTGTCCACAATATGATCATTGGATGCTTGTTGGATGAATTTGGGGTTGAGATCTATTGGTGTCAATTTTTCTGCTACGTCTGAGGTGTCCAATAATGGTGGGAAATAAGGGTGAAGGAGATCCACGTTGAACACTGGGTGCAGGCCAAGGAAAGGAGGAATGTTGAGCTCAAAATAATTATCCCCCATGGCCTTGGTGATGGTGTACAACCCATAACAGAGTGGGCGAAGCTTCCGATGGGGTCCTGTAAGGCTTTCTTTCTGCAAGTGAAACCACACTTTGTCTCCCACCTGAAACTTATGTGGCACCCGATGTTGATTATGGCGTTGTTTGTACTTGTCATTGGACTTTTGTAGGATATCATGAACCTATTGACGGATGCGCTGGATTTTCTCAATGAAATGGGTGGATTTTTCAGCTTTCGTTGGAACAGGAAATGATTCGGTTGAGGTGACTGCAAGGGGAAGTGCAACATCTATGGGACCCAATGGTTGGAATCCCAACCCACCTGAAAGGGGATGTGGCCGGTTGAGCTATGCAGGGCTCGGTTGTATCTATGCTAGACATAGGGAAGGTTCTCATCCCATGTGCGAGGGTGCCTTGAATTATACATGTGAAGGATATGCATGACCATTCAATTTACGACCTCGGTTTGGCCATCTGTCTGGGGGTAGAAGGTCATGGATTTGGTTAGCTTGGTGTCTAGAAGTGACCAGAGGCTCAACCATAATGTGATGAGAAATTGACTATCCCTATCCGAGACAATGGTTTTTGGAAGTCCAAAATGTACCCAGACCCGTTCAAAGAAGATCTTGGCAGTGGCCTCTGTTGTGATGCTCTTATTACAAGGAACCAGAATTGCCATCTTAGAAAAGCGGTCAACAACCACAAAAACATAGTCATTTCCCCGCTTGGTGGATGGGAGGCCCGACATGTAGTCCATTGATATGGATTTCCATGGCCTGTCAGGAGTAGGAAGAGGGGTGTACATACCCCATTTCTTAGTGGTTGGTTTGGCAATAACACAGGCAGTGCAAGGCCTGATATACTTGCTGACCTCCTATCGTAGTTTCGACCAGTAGAAATGTTTTTGTAGCATTTCCATTGTCTTTTCGACACCGAAGTGTCCTAGTACCTGACTATAGTGGGCTTCCCAGATCATCTTCACTTTCTCTCTTGATGGAACACAGATATGTCCCATACGACACAACAACCCATCCTGAATATAGAAATTATCGACAACTATGTTTGCACCCAACATTTGGTGGGTGGTGGTAAAGTCTGGGTCAGTCTCATAGAGTTGGGGCCATCCAGAGGTCTCATGGCTGCAAGATTCTAGCACTGTGGTGAGTGCCACAATTGGTGGTCTGCTGAGGCAATCATCGACGCGATTGATGCTTCCTGTTTTATACTTGATGTTGAGGTGGAATTGCTGCAAGTATGTGGACCACTTTTGATGGTGGTCATTTTGCAATTTTCCTTGTGTCTACATAAACTGCAGTGGCTTATGATCAATGTGGATGACTGTCTCCTTCCCAAGAATGTAATGTCTCCACTGGTGGCAGGCTTGCACAATGGATTACATTTCTTTGTCATAAGTAGGGTACTTACGGACAAC
>SNQJ01S0001555.1:127530-146410 GCA_010110895.2 Picea sitchensis
CCTTGTGTCTACATAAACTGCAGTGGCTTATGATCAATGTGGATGACTGTCTCCTTCCCAAGAATGTAATGTCTCCACTGGTGGCAGGCTTGCACAATGGATTACATTTCTTTGTCATAAGTAGGGTACTTACGGACAACATCTGATAGTGTCTCACTATGATATGCCATGGGGTGGCCATGGTGAGTGAGAACGACATCCACAACATAGTCTGAAGCATCTGTCTCGATCTCAAAGGGATGTTGTAGGTCTGGTAGTGAAAGTACTGGGGATGAGCACAAGCTCTGCTTCAAATCATTGAACGCTTGTTGTTGGGACCAACCCCATGAAAATTTTTCCTTACCACCACCCCTAGTGATTTGGCTAAGGGCCCATGAAATATGGGAGAATCCCAACACAAACCTGCGGTAGAAATTGGCAAGGCCCAAGAAGCTACGAAGCTCGGTGAGTGTGGTTGGGGCTTGCCAGTCACAGAAGACTTGGATCTTGGCTGGATCCACATGTACACCATGTTGATCAATGATGTACACCATAGCGTGTGCTGTCACAGGGTGTGAAGAACCTGCTGAATATGCTGCAAGTGTTCGGCCCAAGTCTTTCTATAAATGAGAATGTCATCTAGATACACCACTACAAAATTATTGGTGAATGGTCGTAGGATATTGTCCATCATCCTCATGAAAGTGGCCAGAGCATTTGTCAAACCAAAGGGCATGACCAACCATTCAAAAAGACCTTCCTTTGACTTGAAGGCAGTCTTCCATACATATGTCTGTTCTATCGGGACCTGGTTGTAGCCAGACTTCAAATCAATATTACTAAAGTATTTATCCCCCGTGAGTTGATCAAGGAGGTTGTCGATTCAGGGAATCAGATACCGATTTCTGATTGTGATTTTATTCAGATCCTGGTAATCAATGCAGAGTCACCAGGTTCCATCTTTCTTTTGTACCAACATGATTGGGCTCCTGCAAGGTGATGAGTTGGGATTGATGTGCCCCTTGTGGAGAAGTTCTTGGATTTGTCACTTTATCTCCTCATTCTCTAACAAAGAGCGACGATAGATTGGCCCATTGGGCAACAGTGCACTGGGGGTCAGATCAATGGGGTGCTTGACCTGGCAGTGGAGAAGTACCCATGTAGGTGAGGAGAAGATATCTGAGTATTCTTCCACAACATTATCTACTTGCTTATGTTGTGTGGAGAGGTCAGCCGCATAGACCTTGGATGTGGCTGTGATCTTTCACTTATTCTGAGAGCGAATCAAGAAGAAGACAAACTTTCCCATCTAAGAGATGACCTTCCTACATTGCTTAGCAGAGATCAAGGAAATAACACTAGGTTGGACTACCTCAGGTATCCTGTACAATTTCCTATTCAAAGTAATAATAACACTATGAGGCCTAGACTCATATATAGCATGATGTTTCCATAAATAAGGTTGGACCAAAATAACATCACAAACTTCGAGAGGAGCAACATCACACAATACCTCATCTTTGAAGGGCTTGATGCTGTATGAAATTTGACACTTTTGGCTGACGCGGAGATCACTTCCTTGGTGGAGCCATCCATTAATGGTGTAGGGTTGTGGGTGAGGTGTTGTGGGCAGGGCTAGCCGCTTGATGACCTCTGTAGAGATGAGTTTCTTCTGGATACCAGTATCAACGATGAAGTGCAGCGGGGTGCCTTTTACCCACATTTGCGAATGGAAGAGGCGCTCTCCTTCTTCTAGCTCGTCTGGTTCACCAGGCTGGAGCTTGGTGGTAGAAACGATGGCACTAGGTTCTGCATCAATGATCTGTCTTCCCCTTTCTGGTTCTAGCTCAGAGTCAGAATCCACATCTGATTCAGAGGCTTTCACTTCGGCCACCGACGACTACTTTGAACGACAATCAATAGTGTTATGCCAAGGGCTCTTATGGAAGTCGCACCACTTTCCGGTATCTTTCCTTGTCTTTCGAGTGTCCTTCTTTGCTTTCATCTTGGACAGGTTGTACTGATAGTTTCCATCTTTTTTCTATCATTTTTTCTATGGGTTGGGGTCACCCTTTCCTGGATTTTGTTGTGAGGGGTTCCAAGGCCTAAATTTCCGCGTCTTTTGTTTGAGTTTCTGCTCGATTTTGACGACATAACGGTAGGCCACGCCCAAGGATGAGATGTCTAGAAATTCCATTTCTGTATGGATGTATCTATGCAGAGCACTGTGATACTTAAGCACCAGATGTCACTCTGAATCTTTGATACGCAGCTTGGTGCACAAGGTATGGAAGATATTTGTGAAATCTGGCACTGCTTGGTCTCTTTCTTGCCATAGTGTGGTCCATTTGGTATATAAGTCATCATAACTTTCGACAGGGTAGTATTGTTCCTTAATAACATCCCTGAAGGAATCCCAGGTGGATATGAATGTAAATAATGAGGGTTCCTCTATTTCCTTTTTCTCACAGAACGTTTCCCACCAATCTTTGACATGGGGCACGACTTTGAGGAGTGCAAAAGTAATATTTTCTCTATTCGAGAAGTTATGGACAGAAAAATACCCTTCTAGCATATTTAACCACTTGTCTACAACATTTGCATCTATCTGACCTTCAAATATAGGAATATCGAAGTTTATTTTTTCCTTGAAGGGGGTGGCGCCTTCGCTCAAAGAAGATGCATCGCATGTTGTTAGTCGCTGAAGGATTTGTGCAAAACTATCCATCATCTCATTCCTCTGTTGTGTGAGGTATTCCTCAATAAACAGTTTGAAAGGATCTCTTGTCCTGTCATATTTCTTTTCTCCTTCCATGAGAGGTTTCTTGGGCGTGCAAGAGCTTTTGTCCTCAAGAGAAGCAAGCTCAAGACCCAAGTCTTTGTACTCTGACCTCATTGGGGACATGCATTAAGACGACAAGGAGAAGACCGCTCTGATACCACTGATATGGATTTTATGAGTAGAACAAAATGAATATAGATTATTAACAGGTTCTTAACACAAAATAACATAGATACAATAAAACTTCTTTTCTATTCAATAATGAAATAAGCTGAAACTGTAAAATGCAACAGAAACAAGCTTGCTGGAATGGTGGCGGCTTATCTCTGAGAAGAGATGTGACAGCTGCACTCATTCACAAGAAGATGATTACAATGAGGCTCTGAAGGTCTTTTACAATAAACAGGAATGCCAAAAACCCTAGACACATAGAAACCTAACCCTAGGAGATGAAGCACCAAAAGTCATGTGGGCCCCGTTTGGGTAAGTTAGTACATTAACTTCCCGGGGTCGTAAATTTTGCATACGATCTCCATTTTAGGCGTATGATAGCCCGTTGGAAAGGTGTCGTTGAGGAGATTCATTTTGGGGACTCAATTATTCTATAGGATATCATTGAGAATCTCGATCCCAAAAAACCTTTATTTAGGCCCTCAAAATGTCCTCGGAAGTGAAAACTACTAAAAATAGTAAATTGCCAAAATTGCCAGAAAAGTATTTTGAGCTTGTTGGAAAAGGTGGGTGGCCACCGATATCCATATGGATCACCCAAAAATGTGAATATTGAAGAGGGGGAGTCTAAGTAGCAACAGATTAGTCAACATTATGTGTAGTTGTGTAGCAGAGTTATGGATAGTTTTTATGAAATATCGATATAGATTATTTTTGAGATATTTGGAAGGTCTACAAGACAATACTTGACATGAACCAGAGAGGATACATGACCATGGATGGAAATAATGATCCCAGAAGGAGTTTCAAAAATGAATATGGACTCATTGTAAAACATATGACTCAGAAGTAAAGCATATTGATAGGTGATGCCAGCTAGGAAAGTTATCCGTAAAATGCACAACAAGACAGATAGAAACCACATGAAGAGTTATACTATCAAGAGAATATTGTTGGATGATTATGTCATTAATGTCAATTCAATTAACATGGCAAGACATGAAGGCTTGAATTCAAGTGATGAAGAAAACTTAACATGATTTTTTTTCATATACATCACTAGATTATAGTAGCAAGAATCACCAATGGACAAAAAACATCGGAAGAGAGGAAAAAAATCATATACAGGAAGACCCACATTGATCTACACGATATCTTGCAAAAGAATACATGGGGATAAAAATCATCAGAGGGAGTTACCCTTAATGTCAAAAGGGAAGAGAAGGAACAAAAACAAAAGAGAAATATCATAAGCATGAAGACAGGGGGATCTTATGAAGAAAAAGAGAGATTATTCAGAGAAGGTATACTGTCAGGGGGAGTCACTCTTTGATATTGATATAAAAAAGGAAGAGAAATATCATAAGCATGAAGATAGGGGAAGCAACCCCAAAGAGAGTTACCCTTTTCCATTGATTTCAAATGGGGAGATAAACACAAGGAGAGAAAGATCCGGACCATTGGTCACAGGTGGAGTATGAGTGTTGCCATCAATTCCAAAGGGGGAGATTGTTGGATAGTTGGTTTTCATTGATGTCAACCCTCATCAATCTTAGAAGAAGCCTCGAAACAAGGTTGGAAGCATTTATAAGTGATGGGTGTATTTGGAGAAGTATCCAAAGTAGTCCCCTTAGGGCGTAACTTTAAGCATGGCCCTCACATGAAGATGCTTTGAAGAAGTCTACAAGAAGCCTTGGAAATATGGGTAAGTGGTTAAATGGTTGAGAAGCCCCAGAGGTGTGGTCATGAAGACAAAAATTGTTTGAATAAAACGAGGATGAAGGACATGAAACATGCATGAAAAACCCTCATAGATGGATAGTCCTCATCATGTCATTTAAAATGGTAGGTGGTATGTCACATGGTTCCTCACAGTTGATGAGATTTTCCCTCTTAAGGATGAAGCCCCAAAAGCAAATGAAGAAGCCCCAGATCTAAGGACAAAACATTACAAGTCAGCCCCTAAAAAGTGTTGTAAACAAGAAGTTACAAGTCGAGCCCATTGCAATGAATATTAAAATAAATATTAAGGATATTGTTGGTAAAGTTGACCCCAATGGAATAATCCTTAAAAATTAAATTGAATTTTATTTGGGTCAAGTCGGCCCTAAAAAGAGGGTACCAGATCTAGTATAAATAACACACCTAAGAGTTCATTTGTAACATAAAATCAAGTGATTTTTATCTAATGTAACCAAGGATATCTGAGGCGAATTTCAAAGGGAATATGAAGTGAAGAAGGGAGAAATTCCAAGCGAGAATGAAGTCTTGTGATGATGTGTTCTAAGGTATGTTATTTAAAGGTCATCTTACCATTTTCACTATACAAATTTTCTAGAATTATTTAGATATAAAAAACTTAGAGGATGTTGAGAAGACATATCAAGGAACCTGTGGTAAAAATTTTAGGTTCTGGGTAGTTTTATTTTTGGAGATACACTATGTGGAAGATAGGGTTTTTGATTAGTCCCGAAACTAGTCTCAAACAGGTGTTCTAAGAAAAACACTCATAAATTATTCATAGAGGATCCAAATTATGTGAGACTAATTCCATTGAAAAACGTACAGTCCATAGTATGTTTTGTACGCGTTTCAAAATCAGATATCAAATATTCAGCGCCTGGCATGCTCTACAAGTTCACTCTCCATAATAGGTCAACATTCAACAATGTCTGTCATTTTCTCTATAACTCCTTTTTCAGGAACAATTCAAGAATTGAAACTTGGAGAAATTTCATAGAAATTATTGAAGACGATTGGATACAAGTTTCATACCTTTATTCATTATAGGTACAAAGTTATGCTTGTTGGAAGTTAGGGTTTTTTACTAATCCAAAAACTAGTCCCACAAGACTGAGATAAAGTTTGATGAAGATGCTATTATTTTGTTGTTGAATATGAAAAAGGTATGAGGGTTTGTGATGGTATGCAAAAGGTTGATCAAATGTTGAAAGGTATTGTTCTTTATGTGTTTTTGAGGTTTGTATCTTGGTGATTTGGCACATTCTTAAGGCATGTATTGGCATATTGTTTGAGGAATTTCATTGATGCTCGACCCATTCTTGAGGTATATGGTTGGATGCATATCTTAGATGTTTTGACACATGTTTGAGATATATATCTTGGATGGTTTAGCACATGATTTTGGAATATGGTTTGAGGAACATCTTAGATATTGGAAACATGGTTTGAGATGTACTTTGGTATATGTTTACATGTTTGAGGCATATCTTGGTACATGGTTGATGGATTTTATGGCACATTTTTTTGGTACATGGTTGATGATTTTTATGGAAAATATTTGAGGCATGTCTTGGCACATCATTTATGGATATGATGCATGCTTGTTACATGGATGATATGGCACACATGTCTTAGCATATGGTTTGATGCACATCTTGATGATGGTCTTGGTATATTATCTATGTGTGTGGATCTAGTTATAGTTGATGATGATTTTGATGATGATATATCAATATCAGTGAAATTGACAATGACAATGACAAAGAAAGTAACATGGATAGTGACAGGTTGAATGACAGGTTTATTATTAGTGATAGTGTCAGTGACATGTTGAATCTACACTTATGTTTCAAGGTGGAAGGAAGGGAAAAGGAAAGGGGGTCGTAACATCCTTCCATTTGGAGTCGAATAATATAGGGAGTTACAGCTTCCTTCAGGTTGGATCTTATAAATCAGGGGGTTTTAGCCTCCTTCCAATTGGAGCTTCCTTCATGTTGGAGCATGCAAATTAGGGAGTTGGAGCCTCCTTCTAGTTGGAGTTGGAGAATTCAGGGAGTTCTAGCTTCCTTCAGGTTGGAGCCTCCTTCCAACTGGTGTTGGAGAATTTGGAAGTTGGTGCTTCCTATAAATGTAATATTTTGATATATAAGAAAACATTCTATGATTTTCTCCCATTTAGGTTTCCACATAAAACTCTGGTGTACTGTGTATCTATGGATATGATGTGATGTATTTTGTATGGTTATATGTTTATGATATTTTGAATGAAATCATAAGTCATAACTGATTGATAAACTTGATGATTACACATTTTGATTAAAAGTGGTAAAAAGTGCTCAATACTGATTCACCCCCCCTCTTAGTATTGGTGAATATTCCAACAAGAAATGGACTACCACATTGCCAATATCTCCCTCAAAGGTCTAAAATATAGACCTAAAACACACTAGTCTATCTTCTTTCTAATACCATATGTGGCACTCAATTCCAAGGTCAAAATCTTCAGATCTAACACTTTTTCCCAAAACCACTGATTTAAGCCTAGTTTGAGGACTAGACAAAACCCCTAACTTACATAGCTTGTAACTCCAAAAACATTATCCATTGTTCTTGTTTATTTACATTAACCATTCTATAAATTTCACTTACTGAAAATAAAAATAAAATAATAAAACAATAAGAAACTTATAGAAAAAATGGTAAGATGATTCAATTGAAGGAGACAAACATAGGATCATCCCCTCTTATACCAAATGTTATAGACCAAATACCCAAAATATCATAAAAAAACAAAGAATAACCATGACATATGGAGCAACGAAATTGGATTCCAACATAATATACAATCTAGGTGTAATGACGACTACCCACCTCTATTTCAATGGCCTCTAATGAATTGATGTATCAGCATATTGTCTCAAAATAAACCATGTTAAGCAGGGCTTAGGGGGTCTTAGAAATTTCCAAAGCAAGTGGGTTACCTAATGGAATTAATTGTATTTTCCTTAATTCAAGTTGTATTTTAGTGATTCTAGAGGGATAGGAAGAAAGGGGTTTGTTTTCCCCTAATCATCATGTAAATAACTTATTAAATATGTTGGTTAGGTAGTGTGTATTTTCCTAAGTATGGAGGATTTGAATTGATCCTCATATGTATGTAAATAAATATTTAGTAGACATTTAATCGAAAGAGTCAAGTGGTTGGAGTTCTAAATTAAGTTGCAGAAATTATGGAGGAGGCTTTTACCTTCCAGGTATTTATGTAAGACTTTGGGCATAATAGAGTATGGGAAAACATAGTGAAATTAGGCGAAGGAGGTGTCCAGGGCCAGAGAAATGTCAAGATTGTGTAAATTAGGCCAGATAGAGGTAGCAGAGAAGTAAGAGGGTTTCTGAGTTACAAGAATCATGTACAAAGTTTGTATATAGTTTTGAGCTAATGAAAGTATTATGTTTATTCCTCTGAGTTGTTTGTGTGTATTTATATTGATGTGTTGGAATGGTTGATAAATATGGGAATGAGAGATTGAGGTTTTGTGTGAACCACCTGCAATTGACAAACCGAGATTATATTTTTGAATGGGACAACGAAGCTTAGTTGGGTTCAGTTGTATGAGGAGAATGAGACCAAGAGAGAAATAAAGAGGACGAGGTCGATTTTCTATGTGTATGGTAAAAAATTGAAGCACGAATATCAATGTAAGAGATCCAAATGAGAGTGACAAAGTTTGGTTGTGCCAGAGAATCAAGTTATCCTCTTTAAGGCCATAGGTCAACCCCATATGAATTCAATTGGAAGGGTGCAAGAAAACGCCATATAGAGATAATTTTCACATGCAACATAAGAAGATCTAATCGTCAATCATTCATCATCAGAGAGATCAACAACTCAAAAAAATTGACTAGACTAGACTCATTATCAATGAGGATGTTTGTAGGAAGAAGCCGGTGGCTGGTTAAACCAGACCCAAATAAACATATAAGGGCATGTGGCAAAAGTAACCTTGGGGGGAGGGGCACGATGGGTGATTGTCCGGTGGCCCAGTGATAACAAGACTAGAGTAAATAGTTGAAAGGAACATATTTAAATGTGTTCTAGTGTCTTGATGAATAAGTGGTTATGGTGTCCAGTTGACAGAAATTCAGCAGAACCAGAAGTTAAATATCGAATTACAACAGTGTTAACCAGTAATAAATGAGGTTGATTAAGGAGGAGGTTTAATGGAGTATTTTAGAGCGACCTCATGTGTGCATAATATTTTGGTATAGGATTAGCCCTTGGTCATATGGATTGGAGTTCAAGGTTTAAGTGTCGGTGTTAAATGAAGCCAACCATCTATTAGAGGTATATTTGCAGGTTAAAGGGCATTGGCCCATGTCAATTGGTATTAGAGTGCAATAACGCTCTTTGGAAAAAATAAATTCTCTAAAGTTTGATGAGAAACCATAACAGGTCCAAGACAAAGATCTGAAAGAGTATGTGTGGGCATGGAAGGAAATTGAAGCAGTGAGGGGTCTTGTTGAGTAAAGGAAATTCTAGCCAATAAATAGAGTTGGATATAAATGTTTGAAGAGAAAGGTCTTGGATCATATATTGCAGGTATTGAATCTCATATTTTATAATAACTCTAGAAAAAAAAATGCATTTTTGCAGGTAGAGACAAAAGTGAATGAGACATTGGTGGCAAACCTTACATCTATTGAATCTTGAGATGTGAAGGAAAACGAGAAACATAATATCTTGAGGAAGTGAGAGGAAATTAGTTGATGAAGATAAACACAAGCCCAAACCTATGAGAAGATCCACAATAGAAGATATGCAAATAAGGGCAGTTCTAGCAAGTGAATCTATAAAAGATAGTTTCAATAGAAGAAGCTGAATAGAGATGAGGAAAATTGTTGAGTGGAAATACAATGGATTTTGGGAGGTAAGGTAGGATGTTAATTGATTTTTAATTCTGTAACAGATCATATATATATTTGGAGGTAGCAACAGAGAAGACATTGTTACAATGGCTTACAACAAGAAGAGTTATGATAGAGATAAATGAAACAAGGTTGTGGGAGAGAACCTTAATTAATTCCAGCTAATATTGGAGTTAGAATATTGTGAGTAGAAGTGCATAAGAATACAACTATAGTATGGAGTATAGGGATCTTAGATGGTTCTAGTAGAGAGAAATAGAGATACCAAAAGGCCAAGTTAGAGAGAGAAACTTAGTGAGGTATTGTGTAGCAAGGTGAAAAAGACTTGTTATTGCAAGGGATATTTACAACTCACTGTTGAGCATTGTGAAGATAAAATATGGAGATGACTAGGGACAGTCAAAGGAAGGGTTCAAAAGGAAGCCACAACAGAGTGAGAGAATGTGCCAAAGAAATTGGTTGGAAAAGGATGAATGATAAGGAGTTTGACAGAGAAATAACTGAGTTGAAAGAAAATATTAGTAAATGATGAAGCTGCTATAGGAAGGAGTTAAAGAAGACCATAGGTGTGGTTGGACAATGAAGAAGAGGCTAAATTGGCGTATAGTTCAATTGTTTGCAATAAATTTGAGACACAGGATGAGTTTTTGGTTGAATATAGAGGAGAGACTCAGAGAAGCTGAGTATAAGAAGTCCTTGGAAGTAGGACAAGTAGTTCACTTTTTTGAACCAAAACAGGGAACAATCCTTGGAGAGGATGAATATGGTGATGAAGAGAGACCTGATGTAAGTCCCATGGAGAATTCAGACCATCACAAGGAGAGGATGCTAGAGGCATATAAAGAGAATCAAGAGTCTCCTGTTTTTAAAACTAATGAATTGTGTATGTATGCAGGTATTGAAGAGTGTGAAGATAGGTAGACTAAAAAATATATCATAAGAGGGGAGAGTCAACATTGTCTCATAAAATAAATCCAAGAGAATACTATACACAATGAAGGAATGCAAATGTTCAAGGGAAATAGCAAGAACCTGCTATAATGATGGACATGGAAGAATTGGCTCATAAAGATAGCCAAGTAAAAGACAAGAAGAAGTTGCAAATTCCAAAGGAGGAAATGGAAGATAGATTGAAAGAAGGATGCAATATTCCAAGAGATAGAATGAAAGCTGAACATAAAAGCATCTTTATGACAGGATCAAAAGAAGACATCAACAAATTTCCAGAAGATGGTGAAATAGGAAAAGCAAAAGTAGAGGATGAGGTAATGAAAATATCTTTTCAGTTTTTTTTTAATAAGCATGAGCAAGTGTTGAAAATTGATGAGAAGGAAATTGTCTTAAGAGATAATAATGAAATGTTGAGAGAAAAATCTCTTAAAGAAAGTAAAAGTTGCACAGAGGAAAATGTTAATGAAGGGACTGAAAGAGAGAACTATGTCCAAGATATTACAACAGGTATGGAGGAGACTATGAGGAATGTAAAGCAAGGAGATAGCCAAGAATCCAAAGATGAGTTTGATAAGAATGACAAGTAGTATGCACAACAAAAAGATGAAGATCAATAGGTTTTTTATGGAAGAAACAAAGAAATTCATGACAAGTTTCAAAATATGAATGTACGAATGGGGCAAAAAACTACATATCTACAACAAACAACAAGGGAGTTCAACATAGGATGATAGCAGTTATTTTGTTGATGTTGGTAGTCATTTTTATAGTTGTGAAAGGGACATTACAGATTTATGGGAAAATTGTTTTCTATCATAAATTTCTTTCATGTGTAGGGACAAAGAGAAGAATAATCTCTAGATTTGGAAGCAGGAAGGATTTCATCGAAAAGCAAGTTGAATGAAGAAGACAACTAAGTGCCTTACAAGTTTACAAAGAAGAGAATGAAGGAGGAAGAATTTCTATAATTTTTCTAAATTAGGACATCACTGAAATAATGTTTAATGAATGGGATCCTGGAGTGCAAGAGCATGAATATGTTCTAACAAATAAAGAGAATCCTCAAAGAGTTGATGACAACAAAAGATACAAAGATGAAGAAACAAAAGCAAAGGCCATACATATTTTATATGGAACTAGTATAAAGTATATGGAACAAAATTCCATAACCAATGAGGTACTAGTAGGTACTTTTGTGGGAAAATGATGTTGAGGGAGATACGTTACATGAAAGTTTTATATGCAAAAATTTGGAGCAGAAAGTATAATTTCAAGATTGATGAGGATATGAATGCCTTATAGAGTTACATGAATCAAGAAGACAAAAAATTTGCTGCAACATTAAGGGATGATGAGCAACATAAACTCAGTGAAAGAAACATATAATAGAGTTTGGAGACATTGGAAAAACATATTTATAAACTAAATATGTTAAAGAGGGATTGAATATTGAGGAAATAGAAAGAAACATGGAAATTTTTGGTATAGGAGTACAACAACGTATGAAATCAACAATAATATATACTAGAAAAAGACAAAGATATATATTGAGATGGAGAAATTATTAGAATACCTAAGAAAGGTGCCTAAGTGGAGACACCATGGGATAGAGAAGACAGTCAACAAAGAAAAGTTAGTTGAAGTTACTTTTGGTAGCAAGGAAAGTGGACAACATTAGAACAAAGTATGGGATCCGAGAGGAATTCATCCAATAGAAGACTCATGAACAAGAGTTCATGAATTTATGTACCATGAGAGTTTGATGTATGAGCATATTGTCTCGAAATCAACCATGTTGAGAAGGCCTCAGGGGGTCTTAGAAATTACCAAAGGGAGTGGGTTCCCTAATGGCATTAATTGTATTTTCCTCAATTCAAGTTGTATTTTAGTGATTCTAGAAGGATAGGAAGAAAGGGGTTTGTTTTCCCATAATCATCATGTAAATGGATTATTAAAGAAATTATTTACGTAGTGTGGATTTTCCTAAGTAAGAAGGATTTGAATTGATCCTTGTATGTATGTAAATCAATATTTAGTATATAGTTAGTTGGCAGAGTCAAATAGTTGGAGTTCAAAATTAAGTTGTAGAAATTCAGGAGGAGGTTCTTACCTTCCATGTATTTATGTAAGCCTTCAGGCATAATAGGGTGTGGGAAAACATAGTGAAATTAGGCCAAGTAGGTGACAAGGTCCAGACAAATTTCAAGATTGTGTAAATCAGGCTAGATAGAGGGAGTATAAACGTAAGAGGGTTTGTAAGTTACAAGAGTCATTTACATAGTTTGTATACAACATTGAGCTAATGAAAGTATTATGTTTATTCCCATGAGTTGTTTGTGTGTCTTTCTCTTGATGTGTTGGAATGGTTGATAAAAATGTGAATGAGAGATTAAGGTTCTGCATGAACCACCTACAATTAATGAACTCATATTAGATTTGTGAGTGGGAAAGATAAGCTTAGTTGGGTTCTTTTGTATGAGGAGAACGAGACCAAGAGATAAATAAAGATGATGAGGTGGAGTTTATATGTGTATGGTTAACAATTGAAGAAAAAATCTCAATGTAAGAGAGTCAGGTGAGAGTGATGGAGTATGGATGCATAGGATTGAGTTATCCTCTTTAAGGCCAGAGGCCAAACCCATAGAAAGTCTATTGGAAGCATGCGAGAAGGAACTATATAGAGATAACGTTCACATAGAGCAGAAGAATATCTGACCGTCGATCATTGATCATTAGAGATATCAATGAATGTTATAGAAAATTTTGCCTCACCCCATGCAACTTGCTTAGATGGCCTTTCCATTTCCCTATGTAGACTTGAAGTCCCCTTTTGTACTTCCCAGAGATAAAAGTTCATATTTTTCCACATATACTCACCCTACCAGTTAGAGTACAACATGCGTATACACAGGTTGCACCACTGCAACCCATGTACATCGATTTTGGTACTCAAAATTAAAAATTGTGTCGGGTTTCCATGTCAAGTCACGAGATCCATGATCCTTGACCTTCCATACACTGGAAACCTTCCAAATCAGCCCTTTAGCTCCATTTGAAGGCTATAAATTGAGCCATGTCCAAGCCATGGAAGAGGAGAGAATTCAACTTTTGAGAGCAAAGATACTATGGAGAAATTTTCACTTCACATTGAGTCTGCATCCCTTTATCCTTTAAAGTATGAACACATTGTTTAGTCCCCAAGCTCTTCCGTCTTTGATGGAGAACCTCATTGTCTCCTTTATATGAGTGTTCCTTTGGTGGAGGATTGAAGTGGTGGAGGCCCAGTTGGAAGGGACTTGGTTTCTCGGTTTCGAGACGCATTAACACAGAAGTTTGTTACTTGTATACTTTTGTTGATTATTTTAATAGAAATACTCTTTTCTCGTCCAATTGATATGTTGAAAATATTTGAATTATTATTCCATGGGCGTATTTTCCATGTATGTTAATGGATTACGCTATTTTATATGCTAATATTATATATTATCACCATATGCTTGCGTATCTTGGTTGTTGAGGACAAGTTGCAGGTATAAATATTTGAATTGCGTGCTCAACGATGGTCTTCATCGAATGTTCGAACGAGGTAGGCTCTTGGCCTTTTATTGTTAGCATTTGATTTATATAGCATACATGGGATTAGAGTTGATTTCTGCAGTCATTCCATATGTTGTGTCTTACCCCATGCCATAGATATATTTTCCTCATAACAGAATTGGCGACCATATTGGGGATATGATCTTTTGTTTTGGGGTTTGGAGTGTTTTTCTCCTTAGCTTACTCTTTGTTAGCCCGAGTTTCCTTGTCTCCTGATTTCTTGATAGCCTATTTTTACATTTCATATGAGTTTCTTGGCCTTATCCTTGCCCTGACAAGTGTTTTACTACATATGCATGGGTTTTCCCTTGACAGACGCATACATACACGAGTTGTCCTTCTATAGGGCGCTACATACGTGAGGTTTTCTCAAACAATTGTGTACATGAACTTTTTGGATTATTGGCTAAGTTTGGTTGGTTGATGAGTCTTCTTGGGTCTCTTTCGTAACCGTTGAGTGCTTACAAAGTGATAGGAAACCTTCTTATTGTTGAATTTTTAGGTGATATTCTTTCTTATCATATTTTTCATTGGTTTTCCTTGCATCTTGGTCCGAGTGTTTGCTTCTTGGTATCCTGCTTGGATTTTCTATTTTTGCTTGCAGTAGGGTCTATATATCAAGCTGCTATTCAGTCCTTGCATGTTTTATTTCTTTATATCGGAAATACAATTTTTTTTTTTGCTCATTTTGGTATTATGGAATTTGCTCTTTTGGGTTCTTAGTCTTGATCTTGATACATATGGAAAGATTGCATTTTATTGAAATTGTAGAAGTTGCATTTTAAAAACTTACCATCTTTTGAGAATTTAAGATTAAGACTTAGCACTATGTTTATATTCATTTCTTTGATATGATGAGTCATAATATCATCAGTTTCATGACCACATCTCTTGAGTAAACAAAATCCATTAAAAGTAACGTTGATTAACTAAAATTTATTAGAAACGATTTTATTTTTCAAAGTACACAAACAAGCATAGGATATAAAGCCTTGGAATATGATTTTGTGAGTAAAATTCTCCAAGGATATTAAACTAAACATATGTGTCTGAGCAGGGAGTGGTGAAATCCATTGTGTAATTAGTGACGTCAGGACGCTCCGCTTACATCGGAGTTAAGCACGAGGTTGTGCGAAGTTGGTTGCAGAGATATCCCTCTAATACCTTCTTAGCGTCAGATATATTTATG
Organism: Picea sitchensis; assembly: GCA_010110895.2. Classification (NCBI taxonomy): domain Eukaryota; kingdom Viridiplantae; phylum Streptophyta; class Pinopsida; order Pinales; family Pinaceae; genus Picea; species Picea sitchensis. The sequence continues at coordinate 142,869 of SNQJ01S0001555.1, forward strand.
GGGATCTATTCGTATTTGTGGGTCTTTCTAGTACCTTTACCTTTTGAGAGGCAATGCTTTCAATATTTCAGGATTTGTTACCCTGCCCATATGGTGGACCCGACTTATGACAATTCTCTTGCGCATTGGTTATATGTTGGTGGCTCTAGTTGCTTGATATATATATAGCCACATAGGTTACTTGCAGGTACCCTGAGTTGGATAAGAGTCGGGAAAAACACAACCTTTATGGAGGATTACCTCTCCATGGGGATCTAACCGACTACGTTGTTAATCCCATGAGGGCCCTTATAACTGATTTTAATACCTTCGATCTTTTGAAGGGAGTCTCAGGACCCTCTTGGGAGAGACATACCTACTTTAGGGAGGGAGGCCCCTTTTCAACCACTATATCCTGTTAGTGTGCATTGGCATTTTTGCTTTACTTTGGTGTGCCCCATTGACTATTAGTTGGCCTTAGGATTTTGTATTGTGTCATGAGTTTTCATTGCTATGGTTAGTGGATCCCCCGTGACTCCCTCAATTACTGCTACCCCAGCCCATGGTCTTTTCTCATTCCATGGGGACGAATCCTTTTTCATTTCTGAGTGGTACGTCGAATCATGATACTGAGCCAATACCTTGGGCATCTAATCCTTTTTCTCTTGGTATTCCAAACCTATCTTCGCACTCACAATCCTCTGTCTTGTCATCTTATGTGAATCCTAGTTTTGGGTTTGGGGGTATGACGCCTCCTTATTCTCCCTTTTCATATGGTGGGAGTCATATCCCTCAACCAACTCTTATAGTAGGGGGTTGGAATCCTCCTTCCTATGGACCCAATCCTAGATTCTCTTTTCCAGGATCAAGTTCTCAAATGGGCGGTCCTTCTACTTATTACATCATGTCCATCTATCCTTTTTCTTCTATGCCAGTTCCTATGAAATCTTTTCTCATGGTGGAACTCCTTCTATAATCTAGTGTTTCATCCAAGGGGAATCAATTTTATAGTATGGGAAAGCCCCTTCACAGAGTTCCTTCATATGGAGGAAACATATATCCTCACCTGAGTAACCCTTGTCATGTCGCTTTCTCTTCACAAGAGACTTCCTCGATGATGATTCCATTGTAACCCTTTATGAATCAGTTTGGAGGAGGATACTATCCTGCTGGACAGGGCCATGGTGTATACCAGAACCCTTCTTGGCCCACAATATCTCAAAATCTGTCTTTCCCAGAACCTTGGTCCTCAGATCCTGCAACCAGTCATTGCAAGTCATGCTAGAAACACAAGTCCAGTCACTACGAGTCATACTGACATTATATCACCAAGCTCTGCTAGTCATGTTGGAGATAGGTCAATAGCCTCTACAAGTCATGTTGAATACCAGCAACCAGCCGCTGCAAGTCATTATGGGGGCACAACTCTAGTCACTGCTAGTCACACTGCACATACATCACCAAAGTCTGCTAGTCATGTTGGGAATTCATCACCAACCTCTGCTAGTCATGTTGGAGGTTCGTCGACAACCTATGCAAGTCATGTTGAAGACAAGCTACTAGCCTCTGCAAGTCATGCTGGGATCATGTGTAACACCCTGTTTCCCCCAGTTTGTAAAAATAACTGGACTGGCCAGAACTGTGGCAAACTCATGAATGTGAATATGTGATGTGAATGGACCTTATGGAAAAGGTCAATAAATGTGAATAACATTATGAATTTATATTGCAGGACTGCTGAGAGGGGATGTGAAGAAAAAGAGACCACGATGGCGGTGGAAGGCACCTAGAAAGGTGGCGCTAACTTCCACTGAGAATTAATATCGTATTTGGACTTCACTGGCCCAGAGAACCAAAAGCAGCTTGTTGCCCTCGAATTAAATGTCTCGCAGGCTAGCAGGTCGATGGCTCCTCAGGAATTAATGAGGGAAGGGGAGGTGAACCACCCATCCATAGAGCCATCATGACTGACCAGTGCGAGGGAAATCACGCCACACTCAACCTTGCAAGAGGATAAGGCGTGGGGTAGAAGCGATTGGTGGCAGACGTGAGGGGAGGAAGAGAACTCTGGAAATATGAGAGTGAGTGATAGCAGAGAGGAATGCGAGTAACCTTCGCTTCTGGTCACTGGTAGAAAGAGACGTAGTCTCACAGCATCGTGGTCTAAGCTCGGGGGATGGCTAGTGGTAAATCCGCTGGGAGTTGTTGAGCCTATGGTTGGGTGGAAACGAGCACCCCTCTCAGCAGTTGCTTAACCCCTGGTTTTATTTCTGATAAGTGTTTTGCCTCTGGCATCTTGAAATATATATGTTTATTCTGATAATTATGCCCATAAGCTGTGAAACTGTGAATGATTTCATTGTAAGAATGTTTGTATGGTGTTTTGATCAATACTGGTAGATGCATGTTTATAATGGAAAGACTACGTATGGWTTATGTCTTCATAAATCACTATTTATATGCTTACTGACCTAATTCAGACCGYGTGTCTGATTCGTGGGAGAAAGGTACCCTTATATACCTCAGATAGTACCCTGGGTAAAAACCTCCCCATAGAGATACCCTCCTTGAAAATTCCATCAAGAACCGGGAAAGTGAATGTGAAGGTGCAAGGCCTTAGTAACCCTGCACGAGGAGGAACGATCCTCTTGAAAACCCAAGATGGTAGTATAAGGATGAAGTATCGAATCGACGAATGAGATCCCGTCGGGAGATCTGTGGTCACTCACGACCGTCAGATCGGAGGAAGAAGATGGAGTGTTAAGTGCCTTACCCGTTTGTTTTCTGTGTCTTCGTGGGCAACGAAGAAATCAGACCGTAGATCTCCAAGGTCCATGGGAGTATATGGACCATTGATTTTTCTACATCCAGGGAGTCGTGGAAGAATGCACAGGTAGGAACCAATCTGAGCCGTCAGATCTCGGCTGGAAAACCTGACAGTCATTGGATCTATCAGGAGTTACCCGAGGGTTAAAACCCCGGTGTATAGGGGCGAAAGCCCCGGCATAGATCTGAACCATCCGAACGATAGAGGCCACGTGTCATAAGATTACCCATTTCGGGGAATCGGGAATCATGAACTCGAATGTCCTGGTGACGAGAGTTCAGGATTTTCCATGGTGAAAACCTCGGGATAAATCTGAACCGTTCGAACGACGGAGGCCACATGTCGTAAGATTACCCATTTCGGGAAATCGGGAATCATGGGATCAGGAGTCCTGGTGACGAGAGTTAAGGATTTTCCATGGTGAAAACCCCGGGATAGATCTGAACCGTCTGAACGACGGAGGCCACGTGTCGTAAGATTCCCCATTTCGGGAAATTGGGAATCGCGGGATCGGGAGTCCTGGTGACGAGAGATCAGAACTTTCAATTGTGGAAACCCCAGAATAGATCTGGACCGTCCGATTTAAGGAGGCAACGTGTCGAGAGATTACCCGTTTTGGAAATCAGGGATCGGGGATTCGGGAGTTTCGTTGACAAGAACCTGGGCTCTCGCCTTGATAAATCCTGACCCATAATGTTGAGATGTTAGCATGTGGCTAAGTCCCGATGAATGGATG
>SNQJ01S0001555.1:147661-170649 GCA_010110895.2 Picea sitchensis
GGCCTGTCCTCATTGGCGGTTCTCTAGTCCTGTTGGGATTCATCCCTATTGGTCGGACGCTATCCCTATCGAGGTTTGGCGGTTGCAGAGTCGAATGATTCAACACCCCTTGTAGTGCCGAGGCGCAAAATAAAAAGAGGCACCATGATTATTTGAACTATGACCATGACCCGCGACCACATGGGAACAGGGAGAGAGAAAGAGCTAGCTTGCGCTAGGCCTCCGTAGGTAATTCAGGGGCTTTGATTAAGCAGAAGACCAGAAAAATTTGATTGAGGTAGTGGGTATGTGACAGCATGTCACCAGCCATTGCAAGTCATGCTGGGGGAATTCATATGATTGAGAAGCCTCGACATATAGGATGTAAGCCCAATTTCCTTTGTAGGCTTTGCAAAGAAGATCACTTTAAGCGTTTGTGTGCTACTACTGCGGTGGTATGAGAAGGGTAATCCTTATTTGGTGGCCCTTCGGATTCTGAGTCATATTTGGTTTCCCAACCTTCTAATCCTGGTTGATACATTGGTAGTCCCGATGTAATCTTCGATTGACACCCCTATTCTTTTGAGGGGTGATGCGTCCTTTGACCATGTTGTCTCTCATCTTGCTCAGCTAATGGTCATGCTGATGCAATCTTTGACTGACACCACTCCTATTGTGGGGAGTGATGCATCTCTTGACCTTGTTGTCTCACATCCTATTCAAACAATGATTGAAGAAGTGGTCGTTCCGATGAAATCTTTGACCAATCCCGCTCTTCTCTTGGAGAGTGACAAGCCTAAGGAAGTGACATTGTCGATGCAATATTCAGCCAATCCCACTCTTCTTTTGGGGAGTGATGCATCTTTCGACCATGTCCTTATCATTTATAGTTTTATACCTTATGAACAAGGGAGAATTACACTCTCTCTGAGTATGCTCCCTTCAATTCCTAAGATGGTTCCCTTTGATTGGGATGATCTTGTAGAGCCTTGACTTCCTTCTCTACAAGGATCCTCTGCAAGTATTTTATCCTCCTCAAATTATAAAGTTTTTTGTTCTCCCAATCTTATGTCAACTACGAGTGAGTGGCAAGATTTCTTCATAAGTCTTGCATGGTAACCTTGGCCTCCCCCATTATATGTTTCTTAGAACAACATCTCCCTGAGTATTTTTTAAGCTCTTTTCTGACTCTCTCAAAAGAGAAAATATTGCCAAGTGAACTTGTCTCTTTCACACTCGTTAAATTGATATGAAAGGATGTCTATTTGGTGTAAGTTTAACCCTTTTTCAGACCAAGTAGAATAATTTCAAAAAAGGAACACTCTAGTCAACATTGGCTAGAATATTTCTCTTGGGTATTGTTTTATACTTTTTTCGGGCCTAGGGGACTAAATTTACGAAAAAGGGACATTCTATGGAGTTAAGTTGTAATTGCATTTCATCCTCATGCTTGCAGTATTGATCCTATTTTCGGTTCCATCTTTCTCGTTATAAGCTTCTTACCTCAACAATTTGCATCACCATCCAAGCAGAGCCTTGTTTATATCCTTTGCAGCTTGATACCTTGTACCCTAAGAGGAAACATCCCCCCGAGTGTCCATGACCCACATGCACTTCCTTGGATTGAGAATAGGTATGTTCCATTGTTTGGAGCTAGTTTCTTTCTCACGACACTCGTTTCCTCCTCTGTATCATAGCATTTAGTTTCCTATGAAAAAAAAAAAAAAAGTCAGGTGGGAAAATAATATTATCTTATATCGACAACAATTGTGTCGTCTTTGAACATAGCACAAAATTTTGAGTGCACTTGTCATCCAAAGTTTGGGTTAATCATGACTTTAGGAAGCTGATCTCGTTACTTAGAGTTTACTCCTCCAACTGGTTATTCTTACAGTCCCTATGGAGATTTTGATTAATGTCTCCTACATCACAAATTTTCTTCATAAAGTCTATGTTTCCAGAGTCCTCCAGATGTCTCATGCTCTTGTTCAAAGGAAGTCTATAATATTGTGTCGTCCATTTCTCAGAAATCTTGACTTTGCATGTCATCCATACCCTTAGTGTGTCTCAAAGTTACATGAAGTTGTAGTCCTACCGTGGACCCTGGTCTTACTTCCATTATAGGTAGGTAACCTTTAACCCAACAATCGACATTGGTCGCTGAATGGGGGTTCCCTTATGTTCGACGACAAGAAATCTATTCACACATTGGGATTCGTGTAGTGCCTTGGATTCCATTATTCTTATTGGTGGTTTCCTCACCTTTGTTGATAGTCTTCCTTATTGACTACTATTCAAAGGGTCGTTTTCATGCACTACTTGCATCTGGTGCATGTGAAAGACACACAAGGTCGTTGGTTTGTAAACATCCTCTTCGTTCAAGTTCCTCCAAATCATAAAGCTATTTTTTTGTACCTTGTGTTGACTAATGAGATATTCATTAATGAGACCTAGAGTCCTATGAGTACCTAGAGGCTTGTAGTTAGTAGTGGCGGGATCTTCCGTCATCGACAGTTGGGAATACATCAATGTCTCTTGATCGATGGATTCTTCAAGTGTTCTACCTCAACACCTCTATTCACACTTTTAAGAATGTACTGGGTTCCTGGATACCTACTTTCATTATCGGTAGGTTGTCTCACATTTTTTAACGATATACCTTAATGACCGGTAATCAAACAAAGTCTCATTATGTTCAACATCAACTCCTCTATTCACATGATGTAGACTGATGCAGGAGAATAACCAACAAAGCTTAAGTGGAGGACAACTCAACGCACTAGCACACATTTTGAATTAAAGGAAGWGTATCACGCAAACATCTGAAAAGATTGAAATTTATGAACATCTTTAAATGTTTTCGAGCTGGGCGATCATGTGAGATTGTTGGAGGATGTATTTTATTTTAATGAAGATGCATGCAATACAAATTCAATGTGTTTGATCTTATCTATCTGTCACAAACATTTATTGTAATAAATCCTAAGTAGTTGAATGTTTTTATTTCGAAAGGATAGCACTAAGGTAGATTGGAGGGAAAGCCCAACGAGATCCTATAGTATAAATAAATGTATTGTTTCCCAAATGAGGTTGTTGATAGTTGTTGCCATTGTAGCTAAGAGTTGTAGAGTTTCTAAAGAGAATTGTATGAACCCATGTATATGACAATTGAATGAATATATCAGAGGAGTATTATTTAAACCATTGGTGTTGTTGTCTATATCTGAATGAATGAATGATAGGCTTTCGGTTTATTTGAAATTCTTTGTTGTTTTCTTGTTCTTATGTTATGAATGCATTTACATGGTTGAATGTATGAATATTTGATATATTAGATAAGTTTCAATTGTTTCTCTTCTTGATCAAGTGCAAGGAGTGCATAGTGTCCGCAAGGTGTGCGTTGACAGAGTCTGTTTAGAATCAGAAGCTCATAAGGGATAACATGAAAATTATGTATGCAAGGAGTGCATAAGTGTCCACAAGTCATGCGTGACATATTCTATTTTGGATCAGAGGTGCAATAGATTTAGTTTGTCACAAGGTGTGCATAGATTCGATACTTGGCAAAGTATCGAAGGAGTCATTCTGAGGAAGTTCAAAGTGTCGAGAAGGAGAAATTCCAAGAGAAGTAACTTGGAGCCTTGTATGAAGATAGTACATATTGTCTACAAGGAGTGCATGATAGAGTCTTTTAACTCTGAATCTCTGAAGGAGTAGCGTAATTTGTTTGCAGAAGAGTGTAAGAACTTGTCGCAAGGTGTGCACATTCATCCACTAAGAAGCTAAGGTGTGCACATGCTAAATTTCGACTAAGTGTCGGGGAAAGTGATCTAAGGAGAAAAATTTCGAGAAAGAACAAGCTCAGGAGGGAGAGTGGTGAGAAACCTTCAAAGAGTGGATTCCTTTAAGGTTTCTGAAAATTAACGAGGAAGATTCATTCATGTGGGAGCAGAATCATTCCAGACTGTCAGATCTGGGAGAACTGCACAGAGGTTAGCCGTGAAGGATTTCGGCACTTCGTAGTGTTTAAAGTGTTTTGAGAAGTGGGGTCATCAAAGTGGCGAAGTCACAAAGTTATCCTAGTCATTGGATGTGAGGAGGTTACGTGGCAGTGGAATGGAGAGTTCAAGAAATAGAGTTTCATAGAATTGGCGTGGAGTAAGTGAAATATTTGCAAAGACGTGAAGGTCAAAGTAGCACTGGACCATCGGATCCAGGAGGACATGCGACAGAGATCTGCGTATTTTGGTAGAAATATTTTCTGAAGGAAATGAGGGAGGAGCTTACAATATTTCCAAAGCTGAAGTTGCGAAAGGAGCCGACCCAAGGTCACAGCCCGTGGTCACATTGGAGAAGGATTCTAGCACGAGAGATAGTAATCACAAATTGGTGTTTCCAAAGCACCAAAGAGAAGGGTTGCAGGTAACTCGAACATGCAGGTAACATCAGAGGGACCTATGTGTGTGTTAATTGTTCAGGGTTTGTTGAAGGCCCGAAGAGCTAATTTGGCTCAGGAATTCAAAGATCCAAGACCAGGAGGTCGCAGAATCCCCATGAGGAAAGGGGGGCTGCATAAAAGTGGTATCAGAGCCACATAATTTATTTCTGTAGGAAAAGGAGACAAAGGAGTAGACTGATATCATCAGTGGTATCAAATATATCAACACAATGCCACCTAGAAGATGTGCATAACCACCTTTAGAAAATCGAGCTATGGAAAGGGATATGAGAGAACTGCGTGCAAGGCTGGATGCCATGGAAATAACGCAAAGGAGAGCACCTGATGTTGGAGATGTCAATGATGTAGAAAGAGAAGAGAGGGAAATTGAAGAAGCTGTAGAAGAGGATGTTGCAGAAGAACACTTGTTGAAAGTGGTTGTCAAATTGGGATCTAGAGCAAAGATAGACATCCCAATGTACGAAGGAAAATTAGACATTGAAGAATTGCTTTATTGGATACGAGCAATGGACAAGTATTTAGAATACAAAGATGTTGACGAGGAGAAAAAGGTGAAGCACGTTGTCACCAGGTTGAAAGGACATGTAGCCCTGTGGTGGGATGAACTGCAGGATGACAAAAGAAGAAAAGGAAAACAAAAGATCAAGAGTTGGGATTGAATGGTAGACAAGATAAAATCTAAATTCATACCCCAGGATTATCAGATAAATCTGTTTAGGATATTGCAGAACCTGAGATAGAAAGGAATGACTGTGAAATAATACACAGAGGATTTCTATAGGCTGAACATCAGGGCTGGACAAAGACAGAGAGATGAGGAAAAAGTTTCCAGATACATAAATGACTCGAGATATGAAATCCAGGATGAAATCAACATGATGAAAGTAAGGACAATAGAGGATGCTTATCATATTGCGTTGAAAGCATAGGATAATTTGACCAAGAAGCAGAGTCAGTGAAGCAGAGGAATAAGTTTAAACAAAGGTAAAGGATTTTCCCATGACAAAGCATAAAAGCCCAAAGTTGAGAATGAAAAACCACATAATCACTCGAAAAGAGGAGGAACTTCCCGAGGGATACGATATGGTGAAAGAAACTCTTTTCCTCGAGGAAGAGGAAGAGCAAGAGGAGGAGAAGTGAAGTGTTTTTCCTGTGGAAAGACATGACACATATCTTGGGAATGCCCCGAGAGAAAGAAATAAGAAGGAGGTGAAGCTCACATTTCATAAGTGCATAAGTGGAATGTTGAGGAATAAGGTGTAGAAGATGGAAGATCTTTGATGATGAAGAAGGTTCTCTTAAAACCAAAGTCAGAGGTTGAAAATCCAATGCAGAGGAACAATTTGTTCAGGACAGCTTGCAAGACTAAAGATAGGGTTTGCAAGGTGATAATTGATAGTGGGAGCATTGATAATTTAGTATCCATAGAGATGGTGGAGAAATTGGAGCTAGAGACAATTGCAAATCCAGAGTCATATAAAGTCTCATGGTTTCAGAAAGGACATTAGGTAACGGTAACTAAACAATTCCTTGTTGAATTTTAAAAAGGAGGATATTGAGATGATATTTTGTGTGATGTGATTCCCATGGACGTATGTCATGTTTTGTTGGGGAGACCATGGAATTATTATATTAACTTCATTCATTATGGGAGAAAAAATAATTATACTTTGGAGAAGAATTGTAGGACACACATGTTTCTTCCAATAGAGGAGAAGAAAGTAAAGGAAGAAGCCAACACAAGTATACTTCTCATGAGTGGGAAGGAACTCCTGAGTGAAGTTAAGAAGGAGCAAGAGATGCAGTTTGTTGTGGTGAGGAAGCCTAGAGTCATCCTAATAAGTACTTCTATGGATGATCTGCCTGAGGAAGTTCAGGGGCTGTTAGAGAATTTTGTTGATATAGTAGTGGATGAGTTTCCAAGCTCATTGCCAGCCATCATGAGTATTATCCATCACATTGATTTAATACCAGAAACAATTATGTTGAATATATCAACATAAATATTGACACCTCAAGAGAATGAGGAGGTAAAGAGACAAGTCCACGATTTGATGGACAAGGGGTTAGTCAGAGAAAGATTGAGTCCATGCGTAGTACCAACTGTGTTGAGTTCGAAGAAGGATGGAGGATGGAGAATGTTTACATACTCAAGAGCCATAAACAAGATCACCATCAGGTACAGATTTCCATTACCAAGAATGGATGACTTAATGGATTGCTTGAGTAGAGAAAACTATTTTTCAAAGATAGATCTGAAGAGTGGATATCATTAGATAAGGATGAGAGAAGGTGATGAATGGAAAAAAACCTTCAAGACAAATGAGGGAGTGTATGAATGTCTTGTTATGCCATTTGGATTAACAAATGCGTCGAGTACTTTGATGAGGTTGATGAATGAGGTATTGAAAGATTTCATTGGTAAGTTTGTGATTGTATATCTAGATGATATACTAGTCTTCAGTAAAACTGAAGAAGAGCATTTGAGACATCTGATAATAGTGATGAGGAGGTTACAGTGGGAGAAGCTACTAATAAATTTAAATAAATCCTCTTTTATGAAGACATATCTCATTTATTTGGGTTTTTTGATCTCTTCAAATGAACTGAAGATGGATCCAGAGAAGGTGAGAGAAATCAAAGAATGGTCATCGCCAAGGAGCATATTTGAGGTGAGAAGCTTCCATGGATTAGCAAGTTTCTATAGGAAGTTAAATAGAAATTTCAGTGAGATTGGTGCACAAATTATGGATACGGTGAAGAAGAGACACAAATATTTTAAGTGGACAGAAGAAGCCGAGAAAAGCTTCAATATATTTAAGGAGAAGATAACAGAAAAACCGATTCTAGTCTTGCCAGATTTCAGGAAGACATTTCAAGTAAGATGTGATGCAAGTGAAGTTGTAATTGGAGCAGTCTTGAGCCAAGATAATAGGCCTACTGCATGTTTTAGTGAGAATCTAAATGACACTAAGAAGTACTCCACATATGATAGAGAATTTTATGCAATAATTCAAGCCTTGAAGAAATGGAGACAATACCTTGTTCAAAAGAGTTTGTTTTGTATACCGATAATCAAGCTTTACAATTCATAACTAGACATGAGAACATAAACCAGAGACATGCTAAGTGGATCGAGTTTATGAAAAATTTCACTTTTGTCATTAAACATATTTTTGGTAATGCTAACAAAGTTGTTGATGCATTGAGCAAGAGATGTTTGATTCTGCAGGAATTTCAAGTGACAACCTTAGGGTTTGAACACCTTAAGGAGATGTATTGTGATGATCCATATTTTAAAGAGGCATATGAAGCATGTGAAAATACTATGCTCAGAGACAAAAGCCAGTGGACAAAGTATCTAATTCAAGTGGATTGTTGTTCAAAGGTTGCCAGTTGTGCATACCAAAGTGTTCAATGAGAGAAAATCTATTGAAGGAAAAACATAGTGGAGGTCTAGCTGGACATTTTAGCCATGACAAAACATTTTCACAGTTGAACAATTCATACTATTGGCCAGGTATGAGGGAAGACGTGAATAATTTTGTGAACATATGTAAGATATGTCAGTATGCAAAGGGAAAGAGACAAAATATTGGATTTATCAACCATTTCCTATTCCCGAGAGGCCTTGGGATGCAATCAACATGGATTTCATGTTGGGATTTCCAAGGACACAGAGAGGAAGTGATTCTGTATTTGCGGTAGTTGACACATTTTCAAATATGGCACACGTTATCCCATGCCAGAAGACTAGTGATGCAACACACATTGCAAACTTGTTTTTCAAGGAAGTTGAGAGAGTTCATGGATTTCCCAAGAGTATTGTTTCAGACAGAGATACCAAATTTATTGATCATTTATGGAGAACATTGTGGAAGAAACTAGGAGCATAACTATCCTTTTTTTCTACGTATCACCCTCAAATAGATGGAAATATTGAGGTGGTGAATCGGAGTTTAAGAGATTTGTTGAGGAGTTTGTTCACTGAACATCATAGCCAATGGGATCAAATTCTAGCACAAGCAAAGTTTTCATATAATGATTCAGTAAACAAGAGTACCAGAAAGATCCCATTCTAGATAGTGTATGGGATGAATCCAAGATGAGTATCAAAGTTGAGAAATATGGAGCAGAATGAATTCAGAAGCGCTGGAGCAAAAGACTTCATTGTAGAAATGCAAAAGCTTCATAATCAGATCAAGGAGTAGTTGTAGAACAACAACAGAGAGTATAAACACAGAGTTGATAAACATAGGAGGAGACTTCAATTTGAAGTGGGAGATCAAGTTCTGGAACATCTCAGGAAGGAAAGGTTCCCAAGGGGAACATACAACAAACTAAAGCTGAAGAAGATAGGACTGTGCAAGATCCTAAGAAAATTTGGTGAAAATTCTTATGAGATAGAGCTGCTAGAAGATGTGGGTATATCACCCATATTCAACATTTCACTAACTGTATCCTTACAGGTAAGATGACACCAGAATATCAAAAGATCAGAAAGAGATTAAGTGGGAGAAGTAGATGCCTGTAGTAGAAAAGTGATCCGTCAGGATTTTTCGAATGACATATGGTTGAGTTTTTATTTGCATGCATTAATTAACCATTGAGAAACTTAACGAAAGAACGAGAAAAGAAAAGGAATTATACATCCATTTACATATATGCAGATCTGAAATGCAATGAAAAACAACAAACCATAATACACAGGTTGATAACGGAGTTCGGCACAACTTTGCCTACGTCTCCGGGCCTTTTCTCTGTGGGGGGAGGCTTCTTTATTTATGTTCAAAATATAAATAGTACATAATTACAATGCTGAATGGCTTCAAGACTGATCTGGTCATGTTCGCCCAGATCTCTAGAACCATTCACAAAAAACAGCACGCGAAACGGACGTCCGGAGCTCTCAGAAATGGTCCGACAGCATCTCCTCCTCAACGGCTTCCCTRCCTCAAACTGGCTTTGGATTGGCTTCTCCTCAGCATCTCTGCTCTGTATGCTCTCCAAAAGCTTGTCCCCTTGGCCTCAAAATGGCCTTGGTTAAATAGTTGGGAAGGTAGTTGCCCATMTCCAACTTCCTCCAAGAAGTTAGGCTCAAAAACCACCCAATAACTCCCAATTACATTAAAAATGGATTAATTACATTTAAAAAACCCAAAAGTGGTTAAAAACCCACTTTTAAACTATTATATGGTTATAATACGGGCCTTTAGCCCCCTCCAACCGCACGCGCGCCCTTTTTATCGGTCATATGAGCACCATGTGGCCACGCGCTAGCGCGGGCCACCCCGTTCGCTCCAGCACTGGGCGCATGGCATAATCCATATGCCCATAGGGCCACAGCCTCACGGGTAGAACTCCCGTAACCATAACATAATGGTTATAACCATAATAAAAAAATGCACAAGGTAACATTTTAATACTCCCGCGCACATAGCATATTCATAGTTACATTTTTTATAAACCCCCGCGCTATTTGATAAAAGGCATGGACATATGTATTAAAACCTCGGGTCGGGGCTAAGCCCTGGCCCGCCCCCTGTCCGTTTCAAACAACAACCAAGGTTAAATACCTTTTCGCCCACTTACATAACAAGTGACATACGATGGTTCAGTGGTCAGAGGCTCATTGCGAAGTCATTACATAGTGGGAGGTCACCGGTTCGAATCCGACCGACCCCAAAAACTTTTGGAAACTAAAACCAATTAGACAAATACCGGGGTGCCACATGGTAGCTCGTGATTGGGCCACGTGGCACCCAATCACTTGCCCAATATACGCCACGTGTCAACAAATGATTCGACAACTGCCAACCAATAATCACTTGCCATGTCATCACATGTCGTACGCCCAGTCAGCCTTTCCACATCATCACCACGTCGGAAGCCGTACTGCCTCATCATCCGCCGTACATCTACCTAGTCAACTTGCTGACGTCACCTGTGACACGTGTCACCCTTCCAGTGGTGACACGTGTCACTTCATGATTGGTCCAACCGTACGCTAAAAGTGCCAAATCTTCCTAACACGTGTCAGCCCCTGGAGCCACCATGTGTCCTGTATGGACCTGCCACATGTCCTGTATGGACCTACCACGTGTCCTGTACGGACTATACGGACAGGTATAGTCAGCATCCAAAAAATTTTCCTGTTTGGCTTGGCGGACAGAATGTGATATCTTCTTCATACGGACTTCATTTGACAAAGTAAATATACCACCGGAATCAGGAAGATGAGCCAGGCGCAATGGTGTTGGTTTTGTCGGATTCTGAGCACTTTCATTTTTGAGCATTTTTCAAGCCCTGACAGGATTTTGAATCTGATTTCGGATCAAAAATCCACAGATGGAAAGGATCATAGATAAGAGAACTGGTAAGAAGACCAGGAGAAAGACTTATTTTGAGTATTTGGTAAAGTGGAAAGGACACCCGATAGAATATGTTAGTTGGGTAAATGAAGCGGATATTCAAAAGCATGGAGAGTCAATGCATGAGATCATGGACAAGATTCCATGAATTTTTGGCCAGAGGAGTATGATGCAGGAGCATCGCCAACAAAGTGTAAGTGGAGGACAAATCAATGCACTAGCACGCATTTTGAAGAAATAATTTTGAATTAAAGGAGGTGTATCATGCAAACATATGAAAATATTCAAATTTATGAACATCTTTAAATGTTTTCAAGTTGGATGAACGCGTGAGATCGCTGGAGGATGTATTTTATTTTAATGAAGATGTGTGCAGTACAGATTCGATGTGTTTGATCTTATCTGTATGTCACAAACATTTATTGTAATAAATCCTAAGTAGTTTAATGATTTTATTTCGATAGGATCGCACTAAGGTAGCTTGGAGGGAAAGCTCAACGAGCTCATATCATATAAATAAATGTATTTTTTCCCAAATGAGGCTGCTGATAGTTGTTGTTGATAGTTGTTTCCATTGTAGCTGAGAGTTGTATAGTTTTTGAAGAGCATTGTATGAACCCATGTATGTGACAGTTGAATGAATATAACATAGGAGTATTATTTCAACCGTTGGTGTTGTTGTGCCTATCTAAATGAATGAATGGTAGGCTTTCGGTTTATTTGCAATTCTCTATTATTTTCTTGTTCTTATGTTATGAATTCATTTACATGGTTGAATGTATGAATCTTTGAGATATTAGATAAGTTTGAATTGTTTCTCTTCTCGATCAAGTGCAAGGGGTGCATAGTGTCCGTAAGGTGTGCGTTGACAGATTTTGTTTCAACTCAAAAGCTCATAAGGGATAACGTGAAACTTATGTATGCAAGGAGTGTATAAGTGTCCGCAAGTCATGCGTAACATAGTCTATTTTGGATTAGAGGTGCAGTAGAGTTATTTTGTTGCAAGGTGTGTGCAGAGTCGATACTTGGCTAAGTATCGAAGGAGTCATTCTGAGGAAGTTCAGAGTGTCGAGAAAGAGAAAATCCAAGAGAAGTAACTTGGAGCCTTGTATGCAGAGAGTGCATATTGTCCGCAAGGAGTGCATGAATGAGTCTTTTGACTCGGAATATTTGAAGGAGTAGCGTAAGTTGTTTATAGAAAAGTGTAATAACTTGTCGCAAGGTGTGTGCATTCGTCCACAGAGAAGCTAAGTTGTGAAGGAGAACCTGTTGCAAGGTGTGCACAGGCCAAATTTCGACTAAGTGTCGGTGAAAGTGCTCTAAGGAGAATTTTTTTGAGAAAGAACAAGCTCAGGAGGGAGAGAAGTGAGAAATATTCAAAGGGAGGAGTCCTTTAAGGTTTCCCAAAATTAACGAGCAAAATCCATCTAGGCGGGAGTAGAATCATTCCAAACTATCAGATCTAGGAGAATTGCATGGAGGTTAGCCATGAATAATTTTGACACTTCATAGTTCAGAGTTTTTAAAGTGTTTTGATAAGTGGGGTCTCTGAATTCGGGAAATGATCCTAGCCGTTGGCTGCGAGGAGGTTATGTGGCAGCAGATTGGAGAGTCCGGAAGATAGAGTTTCGGAGAATTGGCATGGACTAAGTGAAATCTTCACAAAGACACGAAGGCTGAAGTAGTGTTAGATCGTCGGATCCAGGGGGAAATGTGGCAGAGATCCACGTATTTCGGAAGGAAACGGGGGTGGAGGTTACAATATTTCCGAAGATGAATTTGCAAAAGGAGATGACCCACGTTCATAGCCTGTGGTCACATTGGAGAAGGAGTCTAGCGCGGGAGCTAGTACTCACGAATTGGTGTTGCCAAAGTACCATAGAGCAGGGTTGTAGGTAACTCGAACCTACAGGTAACATTAGAGGGACCTATGTGTGTGTTAATTTTTCAGGTTCTGTTGAAGGCCCAAATAGCTAATTCGACTCAAGAATTTGAATATCCAAGACCGAGAGGTCACATAATCCCTAGGAGGGATGGGGGGTTGCATCATAGACTTGCACCTTTGGCAGATAGTGTCGAAGACTCGGAGCATCAATTTACAATAGAAAATTTCTTGATTTGTTTCAATTGGACCAATACCCATATGAATTCAATGATCATGGGAGATCAGATTGTACTCCATTGCATACAAATATCTTCAGATTGATTTTGAGACTAGTTTCCACTGGGCCTTGTTCGTGACTATGACAACTTGTAACATAATTTGTATTTCCTATTCATAGCCATGAAAAAATATTTGGTATATTTTCACATGGATCTCCAGTGTAATTCAAATTGGAAGCCATGTGTATAAAGTCATTATGGATTGTAATATTCTCATGAGTAACTAGTTCTTCCAGTTGAGTCTCCATTAATCCACTTCTAGGAATTATAATGTATTTCAACCATCACATATACTCCTCTACCCTCACACATTAGGGGGCATCTGTTATAGAAAATTTTTCCTCACCCCATCCAGCTTGCTTAGATGGCCTTTTCATTTCCCTATGCAGACTTGAAGTCCCCTTTTGTACTTCCCAGAGCTAAAAAATCATATTTTTCCACATATACATACCCTACCATTTAGACAACATGCGTATACGCAAGTTACACCATTACTGCCCGCGTACATCGAGTTTGGTTCTCAAAATTAAAAATTGTGTCAGGTTTCCATGTCACGTCATGAGATCCATGATCCTTGACCTTCCATATACTAGAAACATTCTGACTCAGTCCCTCAATTCCATCTGAAGGCTATAAATTGAGCCATATCCAAGCCGTGGAAGTGGAGAGAATTCAAATTTTGAGAGCAAAGATACTCTGGAGAAATTTTCACTTCACATTGAGTCTACATCCCTTTATCCTTTAAAGTATGAACACATTGTTCAACCCCCAAGCTCTTCATTCTTTGATGAAGAACCTCATTGTCTCCTTTATATGAGCTTGACTTTGGTGGAGGATTGAAGTGGTGGAGGCCCAAATCTTTTCTCGTCCAATTGCTATCTTGCAAATATTTGAATTATTATTCCATGGGAGTATTTGTCATGTATGTTAATGGATTATGCTATTTTATATGCCAACATTATATATTATCACCATATTCTTGTGTATCTTGGTTGTTGAGGACAAGTTGCATGTATAAATCTTTGAGTTGCGTGCTCAATGATGGTCTTCATCGAACGTCCGAATGAGGTAGTCTATTGGCCTTGTCTTCTTATCATTTCATTTATATAACATACTTTGGATTAGAGTTGATTTCTGCAGTTATTTTGTCTATTGTGGTTTACCCCATTCCATAGAGATATTTTCCTTGTAACAACAACTCAAAAAAATCAACCAAACCAAACTCACTATTAATTGAGGATGTTTGTAGGAAGAAGCTGGTGCTTGGTGGCTCATTAAACTGGACTGACATAAACATACAAGGGCGTGTGGTGAAAGTAATCGAAGGGATTTGGCCTATGTCATGAACCATTTTGCAAGTCTAAATCCACTAATATCTATGCTAGTGAATGGTATATGGAATATGTAAAATTTTCATCCACCTCCACAAAATTTCTAAGGCATTTTCAATATCCTTGATAGCTTCAGCAATCCATAACACAAAAACTAGTGTAGGAAACTTAGCACACACTTGGTGTTTAGTAACATTCTTAACTCTGGGGTCAAAATCCATAGACCACTTCTTTAACAATAAGTACCAGAACCCCAAAACCTGTTAATCCCAGAAATATTTTTTACATTTTCCTCTGAGGAAAAATGGAAAGAAATGCATCCCTTGATCAAAGTGTGAAAGGATGGTGAATATCCTAACAACAAACTCTAATGACTTTCAATCTAGTGAGATAAATTCTTTTCCAAAATAAACCTACCGTAGAAATGACTAGTTAGGGTTTTATTTGACATCTCTACTACCTCGACCATGGTAACATCCTATCCTAGCATCAATGTGGACTTAACCTTCAATAAATTCACACATTTCTAAAGCTTCCTTAATTCTTTAACTTGTGAAATATTACCTATCACATTGATCTATGCCTCTACTCCTTCAACACTACATTTTCCCACCTCCAATCTCTTTGACATATCCTTCCTTTGTTGGAATACTGAGAGGGGGAGGGGGTGAATGAATATGAACACTTTTTACCACTTTTAACCACAATATATAATGTTTAACTTTATCAACAATATATCATGAGCATATAAACATGAGCAACATCACATTAACATCACATCAAATACACAATACACTAGAATTTACGTGGAAACCCAAATGGGAGAAAACCACATAGTGCTTTCTTATATATCAAAGAATACATTCATTGGAAGCACCAACTTCCAAATTCTCCAGCTACAACTAGAAGTAGGCTATGACCCCTATTTGCAGGCTCCAACGTGAAGGAAGCTACAACTCCTTGAATTCTCTAGCTCCAACTAGAAGGAGGCTACAACCCCATGATTATCAAGCTCCAACCTAAAGGAATCTCCAACTCCCTATGTTCTCTGGAACCAACCAGAAGGAGGATACAACCCCCTTTCCTTGCCATGTCAACCTGTCACAGTATCCAAGCTATCACTATCACCAATACTCAACCATATCCTCTAACATGTATCATATATCAAGAACACCTCTCAAGTAGATGTCCAACATCACCAACAAATTCCTCTACCAGGCATGTACCAATATTTCCAACATACCATCACAAGATATGTGTCTCAACCATGTACCCGAGAATGTACCAAACCATCAACCTGTACCATACCAAACATTAGCCATGTACCACAACAAGTGCATCAACCATGCACCAACACCTATACCAAACCATGCATCAACCAAGCACCATAACCTATACCAAACCATGCATCAACCATGCACCATAAACTATACCATATGCCTCAACCATCAACCATACCAAATACCAATCCTGTATCATACCATGTATCAACCATGTACATCAACACCTGTACCATACCATGTACCAATAATGTATATCAACCATATACCATATCATTCAATTATGCCATACAGTATGCACCATAGGATATAGCAAGCAAGAACTATCAATGTTGTACCTCAACCAAGTACCGACATCACTAAGAGATGTATCTCATATATGTGTTGTCATATACCAAGTGTATTCCTCAATAATGTATCGATATCAACGAAAACCATACACCATGTGCCAATGCTTCAAGAGTATACCAATAATAAGCCTCAAGCATATAACATCATCACCATGTAGCCAAACCAGATACCAATATACCAATACAACCAATATGTACTACAAATCAATGTACCATACCAATATCACCAAGATGTATCATGCATCAACAAGACATGCCTCTCAAGCATGTACCATAGAATCACCAAGCATAAGATATAATCACATAAGCATAATTGTGACATGTAGTTGACATGTTGTACTGTAACAATGACATGTAGCACAGTCACAACCTTTAGCAGCCTAGTACCAACATTCTCCCCAATTTTTTCTTGTCCTCGCGGGACAAAGACTACCTATCACATGGGGCCTTGCATGATGTCACTTACGCAACTCGTGGGGGTGTCTCGCGTGACACCCTCAAGATGAACTGCGAGAGCCTGCCAAATTAGGGTTACAGAAAAACCCTTGCACTCTGCAACTTCGAAAATTTTACTCTTTCCTCACACTTTCTCCGCTTCCTTAGTCTTGCTATCATATTATCCAATATACCAAATTACTAGACCATAACAATCACAATATATATATTCAATGTAAGTGTGTGTATCAAATGAATTTCTCATGATGTGTATTTATACATTTTCTAGGTAACCTCTTTCCTTATTCTTAGGGCTCCTTGACTTTATTGTTACAATCACTTTACCCATTCAATCATTGAATTGTAACTGCTTAGGGGCGTCTTGACCATTCTTCGGGAATTCCAAATTCACAAGGTCATATCTCCCTAACCGTGAGGAACCACGTGATGTATCACCTATCACCAAAAAAAACACAATAAGGACTATCCATATATGAGTATCTTACCTACATTTACGCGATTCTTCATGTCCATATTCCTCAACCAAATTCAAGTACCATAAACACACCTTCGAGGCTTCATGTAGACTTCATCAAATGCAACCAACACATCTGTTGATATCAACCACTCCATCAATGAAAACTAACTCACCATAAAGATTAACCACATCTCTAGGGATTGCATACTTTCCCAAGGGTTGACATCAATATCCAAGGGTTGACATCAATGAAAACCAACTATCCAACAATCTCTCCCTTTGACATTGATGGAAACACCAACATTTATGGAAACCATAATTATCCAACACTCATGCTCCCCCTATGACCATTGCTCCTCATCAATGTTTCTCACTCTCCCCCTTTGAAATCAATGGAAAAGGGTCTCTCTCCTCGGGGATGCTCCCTTGTCTTCATGCATCTATTCTCTCTCTATGTTTCCATGCTTTTTTTTCTTTCTCTTCACGTGTTTCTCTCCTCATGTTCCTCTCCAAGTTATTCTTCTCTTTTGATAGCAAAGAGTGAAACCTCCTGAAAGTATACCTTCTCTGAAAAATCCTTCTCTGACTTCATGCGCTTGACTCTTCTGATCTTTCTCTTTCTCTCCCTTTGACATCATGGGAAAAATGATAAGTCCCGATGTCGGTATGTCTCCCCCTGTTTATATGTTACTGATATCCCTTTCTAAATCTCTTGATGATTTCTCTTCCCTTGAATTCTCTGTAAGATGTCATGTAGATCAATGTAGGGCTACCTATAAGTGTTCTATTTCCTCTCTTCCAGTGCTTGCTAATTTTCCATTGGTGCTTCCTCTTGTAAATATATGACATATATAAAAATAATTCATTACTTTATTTCATCATTCACTTGTCATTTTCACTTGACCATATTGTTCAATGATTTTCTTCTGATGACTTAGCTTCTGCTGACTATTTCTCTTTACATGTTTTGTTGTGCCTTTTACTTCCTTTCTATGACCAACTAATTCTAACTGATTCCACTGATTCCAATTGTATATGCACTGCTATGTATCTTCTCTGATCAATGTTTTATGTACCTGCTAAGTATCCATCTTTGTCCATATGTTGCAAACTCAACTGTCCACAATGTTGACCCATCTATCATTGTACTATAATGAAGGCTACACATTTGCAACTGATCATCACATATTTATGTTTCTTCAAACTGAGTCAAATATGTCCACTGGTCCTCTCTATATACAACTCTACATGTCTAGAACAACCTATACTGAAGACATCCCCACCTGAATATATACATGGAATACAATCATAAACTTCTTCATGTGTAACTACCAATTGATACCTATGTGGGAACACTACTTTCGTTATCTGACTGCTCTGAATCTGTCTCTACAAATACTTAAAACTACTCAAAGGATGGTTTTATGATTTGTAGTATCTATTTCACCAACTCCCCCAGTTCAATACTCATATTTACTGGGAGTCTCCAAGATGGGTGGATCAGAAACATATCCGCTCTAATGCAGAGTAATCTTCCTGATCTTCGTTTGTAGACTCATATTCTCTTTGAACTCTGACTTCTTCCCTTTTCCTATGGATTGATATTGCACTACAATTCTTGAAAGTACAGTCTCTTGGGTCTATTCTGTATTCACTTGTTCTTCTTTTCTTTCTTGCATTACTGCAAATCCTGCAATCTCTAGGACCTAGTCTTTATTCACTTGTTCTTCTTATTTTTCATTTCTTCTCCAAACCTTCTTGTATCTGACATCTTCCTTTTTTCTTGTAGATTTTTCTTGATCTCACACTATTGCCAATCCTGTAAGTATGACCTATGGGTGTCCGTCATTCATCTGTTCTTCTTTTACCTGTTCTTCTTTCCTTTTCCAAACTTTCTTATATCTGATATCAATGTTCTTTTTCATAGAAGTATCCATCATGATTCTACAATCACGAGCTATGTGACTATAATTGTGGCATTTGTAATAGTCAATGTTATGTGGGGCCACATAATCATTTCTTTCTTGAACATTTCTTCCATAATCCCTAAAATATGCAACTTTGTGTCCAAATTTAGTACAATAAAAACAATGACCATAAAAAAAAATGACATACCTAGGAGTCAATTATCTTCTTTGTGGTGTAGTCCTTTTGAATTCCTTCCTTGGTTGATCACGATCATGATTAAATATTCTTTGTGGCTTGAATGTGGAGGGTCTTCTTAAAGATGTATCTCTATCATTTTTCTTTAATTTTGGCTGACCATGATTCCTTCCTGTGAGTACTTTTGCATAATTCTTACTCTTTTCTTCATTCTTCTTTTTTGGCAACCTGGAGTGGTTCTCTTCAATATTCTCTATTGATAATGTGTATGTTTTTGTCTCTTCATCATTCTTTCTGAGTTTGGCGATTTTGGATTTCAATGTGATGAGTTCTTCTTCAAGCTTCTCAACCTATTCTTATTTCTTCATCATCTGACTCTTCATGAATTCTTTTGTTCACTTTGCTTCTTCAAGTTGGATATTCAAGGAGATGATTTCCTTTTCAAGTCTTCTTTCTTCTTGACCAAATTTTGTTTCAAGTTAATTTAAGTCCTCATTTCTTTCCTTAAGACGCTATATCAAAATATTTTCTCTTTTCTCTACTTCCTTTCTTTCGGATTCCAAACATTGCTTCTCTTCCATTGATTCCTTTCTTAATGTTGCTATTTCATCTTCCAAACACTGCTTCTCTTCCATCTAATTCTTGCATGTTTCTTCAATATTTATGGCTTCTTCTAGCCGAGATTTTAGTTTTATGATGACATTTTTGGATTCTTGATAACTTTCTTGAGAATTCTTCTTGATAATTGTTCCTCAAGAGACTTATTCTTCTTCCTTTATTTTGTCAATTCATCTAAAGTACTGATTAACTCTGCTTCAAGGTATACTATTCCTTCTTCACAATATTCTTATTATGAATCTGTGTGACATGATGAGCATCTTTCTTCTTGTTATGTTCTTTCATCTTCTTTAGCATTCTTTGGCTTTGTGATGGGAGATTCTTCAAAGTATATATTATGTATCTTATCCCAAAGTTCTTTAGCTGGTGAATATTTTCCAACTTTGTATTTTAATGAATCACATAATCCTTCCCATATGAAATACATTGCTATTTTTTATTCTTTTCAAATCCTTCTTGGCTGTAGTCTTTGGTTTCTTTGTAGCGGTGTACCTTGTCACAACTGATTGTCAAACGTCAAATCCCTGTGCTTCTAAAAAAAATTTCATCCTGATATTCCACATCTCATAGTTTTGACCAATCTGACCATCAAACCATGGTATTCCATTAGCTCGATATCCATTATCCATGACATCCATGATCTACCTTCTAGTAGTTAAACTGTTTCCTAAAGGAAACTCCTTTGATACCAATTGTTAAAATACTGAAGGGGGGGGGGGGTGAACCAGTATGAACACTTTTTACCACTTTTAATCAGAATATATAATATTTAACTTTATCAACACTATAGAATCAATGTATCAACAATATATCATGAGCATATAAACATAAGCAACATCACATCAACATAACATCAAATAAACAGTACACTAGAATTTACGTGGAAACCCAAATGGGATAAAACCATATAGTACTTTCTTATATATCAAAGAGTACATTCATTGGAAGCACCAACTTCCCAATTCTACAGTTGCAATTGGAAGGAGACTACAACCCCATATTTACAGTCTCCAACCTGAAGGAAGATACAACTCCCTGAATTCTCTGGCTCCAACCAAAACAAAGCTACAACCCCCTGATTCTCATGCTCCAACTTGAAAGAAGCTCCAACTCCCTGTGTTCTCTGGCACCAATAGAAAGGAGGCTACAACCCCCTTTCCTTACCCCATCCTTCCGCCCTAAAATATAAATGTAGACCAACTGTCGCTACCACAATCACTGCCACTATCATTGCCATTGTCACATCAACCCATAACATGTCATTGTCACTGTCAAACTGTCACTGTATCCAACATGTCACTGTCACTGATACTCAACCAGATCTTCTAACATGGATCATATACCAATAACACCTCTCAAATAGATGTCCAACATCACCAACACATCCCTCTACCAAGCATGTACCAATATATCCAACATACCATCACAAGATATTTGTCTCAACCATGTACCAGAGAATGTATCAAACCATCAACTTGTACCATACCAAACATCAACCATGTACCACAACCTGTACCAGAACAAGGTCATCAACCATGCACCAACACGTGTACCAAACCGTGCATCAACCAAGCACCATAAACTGTACGAAACCATGCATCAACCATGTACCATAACCTGCACCATATGCCTCAACCATCAACCATACCAAATATCAATCCTGTATCATATCATGTATCAACCATGCACATCAACATTGTACATCAAAACATGTACCATACCATGTACCAACAATGTATCTCAACCCGCGCGCACGCCCTGACCTAACTCTATAACGCTACGGGTTTGAGAGTGCCGCCATGGCAGCCCAGGGAGGGGAGCCGCCGCCCCCTCCTTCCCCCGCCTCCTCCTTCAGACGCCTAGTAGAAGCATGCAGCAAAAAAATGACCGCCGCAGAAGCCCCGAGCTTTGTAAAGAAGCTGAACGATATTCCAGAGATCGACCTCCCACCGGAATTCCCTATAAAAGTCGCCCTGTATCTCTCTGAACGAGGACTCATTGGTCAGTTTATGGGACTCTGGCCCTCAACCAGATCCACCGACAACTGGATTCAGCGAAAATGGAGACCTCTGATAGCAAATAGTGTGACATTCTACGCGGTCGGGCGAGGATACTTCATATTCGAATTTATCTCCCAAGAGGATAGAGATCTGATCTTCAGAAACAACCCATACTTCATGGGCACTCAAGGAATTTACCTAAACAGATGGACCCCGAACTTTGACCCGGCTTCAGAAGTCCCCAAGGATGTCCCAGTCTGGGTAAGGCTTCCCAACCTGCCAATCCACTGCTGGAACCCCTCTTCGCTTCAGGCAATAGGCAATGGACTTGGACGCTACATCGACCGAGCATAACCTAGAGACCAGTATTCTTGTGCGAGGATCTGCGTAGAGGTTGATCTGGAGGTAGGCCTACCAGAGGCCATAAAGCTGAAGGTCGGCAACTGGTAGCACTTCCAAAAGCTGGACTACGAACAACTCCCGTTCAAGTGCAGAGGCTGCCATGAATATGGCCATTTCCAAAGAAATTGCCCAAAAAACCCCCCCTCCACTGAAAAAGAAGGGGATGAAGGATGGAAGCAAGCCCTTAAAGGGAGAACAAGAGAAAGAGGCCAAAGGAACGAACAGACAGAACCACAGAAAACCAAGACCACTGAAACTACAGAAAAGGAGAACAACTTCAGAATCTTAGCCCAAGGAATGGAGGACAAAGAGCAAGATCCAGCAAAAGAAGTTCAAGAGGGAGAACAGAAAGATCAGAATCCGGCAAACAAAGGGAACACGCCAACAGAAGACGTAGGGATGCAACATAACTCCCCCCAGAATAAGGTCGGCAGTCAGAACATCGAGGAGGGGGAGATCTCGTTAAGTAGTGACTCGGAAGAAGCAAGTGAGGTTTGGGCCACCCCAAAGAAAAAGGGAAGAGGCCGGAAGTCAAAAAATGCATAAAGGAACCAGGAAGGCAATAAAGTCGTCCTCAACGGGTCAGAACCCACTATCAAAAATGCGTGGTCGGTTCATAACACGCGGAAGCAGGCCAAAGCCTCCCACGGAGGCCAGCCCCCCCCCTAAGGTTTATAATGATAATAACCTCCTGGAACTATAGGGGAATGGGAAGCAAAAAGAAGGAAGAAGCGTTAAAATATATTCTCAAAGCCTCGAACGCAAGAATCCTACTGCTCCAGGGGACTAAAATGAGCCAGCAAGATGCGCTCAAAACTCTGTCGAAAGTTTGGAAAGGAAGTCTTGGAGTCACCGGAAATGAAAGGGGTGCCTCAAGAGGGCTATGTACAATGTGGGACGCCTCCAGAATAGACCTGCTCAGCTCTGACATCTGCATGCATTGGATTCACACCAGATTCCTCCACAAAGACACGGGCTGTCAGGTAAGCATCTTTAACATTTATGCACCACAGCTAATG